>JAAMPD010000212.1:0-72473 GCA_025266255.1 Trissolcus basalis
GAAAGATTTCAATTTAAAGTTATAAAATAAAAAGTATGACAACTAAAATATGTATCAACTTTAAAACTAATTTTTTTTGTCCAACAGACTTGATTTTTATAAAACAAACTTATTTCAGAAACTGTTCTAACACTCAATTCCTCTTCGATAAAAGAAAATTAAAGTAAATAATAAAACCGAGAAAAACTTTGCTACCATATTAATATCACGAAAAGTATAAGTTTGAAAGAATTTAATTATTGAGATCTTACAAGCAATTTGTTTTAACTGAATTTAAAAAAAACTATAATATAAACTTTTTTAATGATTTTTTAAGTGATTGATACATTATATGATGTATCATCACATAACAAATAGTCAATGTTTTGTAAAATAACAACTCCAAGATTTAATTTTAGTAAACGAACGAGTGCTCTCTGACACAAAAGCAAGGTTGTTATGCAATTAACAAATTAATTACTTCGGGTCAATAAAGCGCACAGAAAGTTTTTTCCCCCGCTTTTTCAACAATGTCACATTTAGCAGATTCATCTGAAAGAGTTGAAATTATTTTCTGCTCGGGTTGTACTCGTTACATGCAGGAGTGTTCAAAAGTAGATGATAGGAAAATGCGCATCAGTTCTGTGCAAACAAACCGGGCAATGTCAAACATGAAATTTCATCTGCGCGATTTTGCGATAGCGTGAACGAAAATATGTAATTACAAATGTTGCAGAGAATCAACAATTAACCGATCCCTCGTAAATTGTTTGGCGTTTCATGACGCGAGCATACGCACGCATATTTTCAATGAAAAAACATTATAACATTATCTCTCGAAGCTTAGCTTTTTAATGTTATCAAAAATCAAACACACCTTTTGTAGCAACCTTTTACAAAATTACACACATTAATGGAGTGATAAACTTCTAACGTCATTATGAAGTATGGAAAATTGCGATACTGTTGATTTGTTTGGAAATTTTATTTTGAAAATTGTTCCGTGCAAAATGTGAAAAATTCGAACGAATTGTCCCAAGCACAAGCTCAGCAATCCGTAGGTAACTGCTTCAGCAAAATGAAATGTCATTAGCAGAATGTTTTACAGGAACTAATGACCCCAGGCTATTTTCATTAAGACCACTACTTTTGCACTAATGTAAGACTCTACCTCACGCAAAAACCTTTTAACTATATCCGCCTCTACCGGAACACCACTGTCTCCCATAAGTTCCCTCCTCACCGACTTGAATTACGGGCTTATTGATAATTTATTTCCAATTAGAACAGCCATCTGTAACACAAAATTGAATTATAAAATGTAACAAAAAATTTGAATTAAAAGTAATAATTTTGTTCAAATAATTGAAGTCTAAAGACGTGATAAAACATAAATCTATAATTACAAGTTGCTCCAAATTGTACAGGGTTTTGGTTCAATGTTAAACTCACGTTTCAGTCCATTAAATTTTTATCAAACTACTATCTAATCGTTGGAGTGTTATGACAATAACAAAAAGGAAAAAAGTACTGCCGAATAAAAAAAGGACTAAAACGCGTGCGCGACTGCTTTTCCACCCGACACCCTCCGATGACAACTAATATATATGGAGAGTGCGATGCTTCGACTACATTCCGCACATTAAGCAGTGAACATCGGGTATCAGAAAACTTCAAACAAGTCAAACTAAATTGCTTTAAATTTACCAGTGTTTCAAGTTGGTTCAAATTTTGTATTTGATTTTGATCTTTCTACTGTAAAGAAAATGTTCGGCATGCTGCGCATCACTTTTCTCTCCCTCGGCCTGCTAAATTTGGTTTCTGCGCTACAGGTGAGAATTAATTTTTCAAACGCTCCTTCTTGTGATACGTAAAAATTATTTTCAATTAGTTTCAAAATATCATTCTTCAATATCAACTTCTGTAATTTTTTTTTTTTTCAACTATTAATTGCCCGTATCTAATAATGTTACTAAATTTTTCGATACATTTTAATAATATTACTCAATTTATTATGATCGATAAAATTTTAAGACTGGCTGAAAACTCTTAGTTAATTGAATTACAATGTTTAGTGCGCGATCTTCCGCAAGAATGAATTTTTATACAGAAAAGAATAACAAGTCGATAGAGTTGCAATTTGTTAACTCGAACATTAACACGATACAAAATAAACATGGTATGTATAACGAATTGACTGAATGATTAGCAATCAACTCATCACCTTGATGCAATTTTCAATATTTTAAATGCTCTTAATTTCGCAGAACCGGCTGTTTCGATTTTCCGTTTTGTTTTGTTGTTATATGTTTTTCATGAATAAAATAGCATCAGTTCACATTTTCATCGTCAGCATGAGTACTAAAATGTGCGACTCAATTGATTAAAAAAATATTGATTCTAACTACAGTTTAAACTCTATCTTAATCTCTATTGAAAAAAAATTGAGAATACAAATGAAAATCTGTACATCGAGAGCAATTGACTGATACAAATCTCAATCTAAAATGTTTTTTCTTTCATTCATCGAAAAAAAAAACTCAATTCATAACTTATCACATTATTCTTATTTTGGCAAGATAAATGATGCATCCATTTGTCAAAATTTATACTTCATCATTGCAAATGAACCGGAAACTGATCGCAAATTTGAAAGCGAATTTCTAGTCGCACCTTATAACTACCCAGAAAAACAACGAAACACATCAATCAATATTATTTAACAACTAAAAATACATTCATTTTATTTTTTGCAAAGCATCTTCTTGCTCAATTTTTTTTCCTCTTGAATTCAATTACAGCGGCTGGGCAACCGTTCAAAGGAACTCATAAAACAAAAGTGGAATAAAAAGTCGAAGTAACGGCTTCGTAAAATGTTTTTTTAATTTACCGTACGTTACTGATTTTGCAACCATTATTGAATTGATAAATAAGAGCACCCTCTGATATGATAATAGTATCAAAAGAGCCTCGTACAAGTCACTGACGTATTCAAGGTCGGAGGGTGGAAAAATGATCTTACCTCAAACGATATATATTTATTGTTCAAAACTCTCGAACAGTGCAGTACGAATTGTGTTTTATATTTTATTCCCATTCGGTTAATCTCTCTTTGTGTACTCTTTTTGTGGGACCTAACGAAATTCTTGAATTACACCTAAAACAAGAATAAAAAGTATTAGAGAACAAAAGCAAATAAAGGATATTCAATTCGCGAAAGATGCTCAGAGATGTTTTTACTGAAGAGATTTCATTTATCGCTGATTTTCGTCCAGGCAAGATTATGCTCGAGTATATAATAACGCGGCAGGGATTAGTTTAAATCTATACAAATCTTTAAGAGACATTTTTATGTCACGTGGATTCAATGGGACATCCCACCTGTCACAATTCATATTTTTAATAAGAGATGAAAATGACTTCAGGGTACTTATTAAATTGCGAGTTTAATTCATGGAGCGTATAATACAATAATGTCACATAAAAATTAATTGAACGAAAAGCAACTAAAATAGTAGCTCCTCAAATACAATTTGAGGAACATGCATTTCTAATTAAAATTTTGTTTTCCTCGCACGATGACATTTTTATTTGATTGTGTACAAATGGAATTCATAATAGGCTTTTGTTACCCAAATATTCATCGTACAAATTGCATTATACAAATTTGATCATTTTGTTCATTTCGTATGAAAAGCCCCGTTCTTGTGATAATACCTTTGAGGTGATAACTAATACGACAATGAATTTCAGCTAATCATCTTACTTTAGTAATCTTTTTATCATTCTTTTGTGGCAGATTCCTGGAGATGGAATATACGGAGATGCCAACAGACAAAACGACGTCTTGGGTATGTTCGACTGATTTTGTCAAAAAATACTATTTACTGCTTTCATTTCTTTTTTACATTTTAGTTCTTTTTTTTACTTAAAAATCTTATATTCATTGTATGTTTTGTAAATAACTAAGCTACTTTATTTTCTTTTGCGTCTACGTCAGAGGATCTTTAAGATGTAATAACGCTATAGTATGTCATGTAGCACTGATGCCTTCAAAGTTACTCCGAAAGCTTAACTTTCCTTTGTACTAAAACATACAACTAATTACGTTTCGAATTCCAACTCAAATTTGCTTGTCTGACCTCAACTATGCCTCTCGCATAATTTATAACGATTAAACAACTCTCTTTCTCGACGAACTTCTGTCTCCACTTACATCTGAGCTTGATAAAGGGCACACTCTAAAAATACCTTATCTAAAAAAGAGGACTCGAAATTATAAATTTTAGACTGGAAAAGGGGATACGAACAAGCTCTATTTCAAAAATTGAAACAAGAAAATCTGGACACGAGCGTTGACGACCTGATCCACGCATTATTTGAGATATACAAAACCCGCACGTACAATAAACGCAACTTGGACAGCATCGGCGGCGGAAACTTGGTCCGAAGTTTGGATTCCATCGGCGGCGGCAATTTGGTTCGAAGCCTGGACTCAATTGGCGGTGGCAATCTGGTCCGCAGTCTTGATTCAATTGGCGGGGGCAATCTTGTGAGAAGTTTGGACTCCATCGGGGGCGGCAATTTGGTTCGCAGATCTGCCGAAACTGGAATGAAAAAATTAATGAAATATCAGTAGAACGTTTGAGCTACTTGACATACTTTAGAAAAAATTAATAATTGCTTTTCAGTTACAACACTTTTCGATTGATTACGTTTGGTTCACTTGTACGGCACCAATAAACAATTTACTGCTATTTTATTTTATCCTTGCCCTTATACTTTTTTTTTCTATCGTTGAATTTTATTTTGTTCCTGTTTTGTGTGTTTTTTTTTCTCTCGGTTGCAGTTCGGTGTGTTTCTGTTATGGAATGTTAATTAAGGAATTGAATAAACGCTGTTGAGACAGTAATCAAACAGTAATTCGTTTATGAAGCACGAGTTTCCTATTAAATATCGAATTATTTTAAGTGAAATTACTCTCGCAATGGTCGGACATCGGGTTTCAAATATTAAAGTTCAGTCAAATATGAAATTGTTTAAAATCCAAGCATAATGTATACAATTTATTGATTTTCGTGTGGCAAACAGGTTTCGAATCAAATAGTAAATAAAGAGTGTTCAAACTAAGCATCCAAAGCAAAGATGTGTAAAGATATCAATAGCAGTGAACGGTAATTTTGATCTATCAGTTCCAGTTTGTCTGTAATTGTTGACCTATGGTATATCACTTTGTTTGCGTAGCTAATAGGAGAACCTAAAATTGAATTTAGTTTCGCTATAAAATTTATGACATCTGTATACTGAGCTTTTTTTAAAAATTCAGTATCTTTTAAAGTGCCAAGATTATTGATCTCGTAAATTAAAATACCAGTTAACTTAAAAATATATTAAGTTGATTATTATAATTTTAATATGTTCGTCACAAGGATCCTCCTTGGATTTTTTTTCATTAAATTGTTTGGTATTAGGTGGTGTACGGCAAGGTCGTGAAACGATCACACCAAATCATGATTACTTTCAGCGTTTGATCATAGAGTAAGTATGACGAGAAAAAGATTCATTTTCAAATGGTAATTTCGTTTTGATTTAAAAAATACTCTTTATTTTTTAGAGATCGGTCGAAAAAAAGTATTGACGAGATTGACAGGTCAGGATTCCCTGGGTTCCATCAAAAGAAGCACATTCCATATAGCCTCGACGGGTTTGTGAAGAAAAATTTTGATGAGATTGACGCTTCCGGTTTTCGTGGTTTCGTTAAGAAGAACTTCGACGAGATTGATAGATCAAGCTTCAACGATTTCGGTAAACGGAACTTTGATGAAATTGATGCGTCCGGATTCAGAGGGTTTGACAAGAAAAATTTGTACGGCTCTTTCGACCTGGACAGACGGGACCTGGAAAAATACCAGAGATTACACTTTCCAGATTACCTGAAGATCAGCCGAATGAGACCGCGAAGTTACTTGACAAGTAACTTGGATGACATCGGTAGCATTCCCTCAAGGATGCAAAAGAAAAATTTTGACGAGATCGATCGATCTGGATTCCCGGGATTTAACAAAAGATTTTGAATTGCACTGTTAATTTTTTTCCAAATCAAACAAAGGTCGCCTATTGCTGTAAAATTCGTCATTTTACAGTTTCTTTGATATTATATTGCGCAATGCAAATAATTATACTGGTATTATTAAGAAAGATATTCTCAGTTCTTTACTGAAGTTTTTAGATTGCAATTCCCTCTTTGACTACTGATGTCGAGTCAAAAAAATTCGTTTCTGTGTACTGATGCAAAAATTACAAATGTCAAAAGTCTGTTCTTGTTGTAAAACTTAACGTGTGCAATAAACAAAATTAAATTGATAACGAACTTGTATTAATCGTGGACAATCCACGATTGATTGAATGCGCCTTGTTTTCCTGGATCGACAAAATTATTATTGGGATCTTGTGTCATCATCATTTTTAAATATCCTCGCTTCTCAGTTTTTGGCATTCTTCCCTTGTTCTTTACATTCAAGACCATTCTTTTATGACTTGAAACACCCTTTGATTGGTCGCCCGATTCGATCTTCTTTTCAGGAGAACCGCGCTTCTTCATTGAATGTATTTTACTTGCATATGTTTTCGGTGTGATTGGCTTTGTTTCTATTTCTGATTCGGACTTCTTTTTCGCCAAAATTTGTTTCACCTCTTCGCTAATGTCTTGCGGAGTTTCGATCTGGATGCTCCGCATGTTCGGTTGCATCCGCAAATACTGTAACAATGAGTTATAATTTAATCCAGTTACGCAAGTTCACATTTCGTTTTGATTCGAGTTTGCTCGAGTGGTAAAATTGAAATCAACGATGTCAAAGCGTTGCTCACTTCTAATGCTTCATCTTGTAATTTTGTAAAGCGCTTCAAAACCGACGATAATCTGTCCTCGAACTCGGTGAAGTGATGAGTTACCTGCAATTCTCTGGCCAAATCATTTTCAATCTGAAAAGTAATCAGAGTTTCAATGTAATGGTTTTACGAGTTACCTTTTCAAAGAACATTTGATAAAGTTTGTTGATATGGAAAATCAAACAACGTTAATAATCGATGTATAAACAAATTAAAATAAAAACTTTTTCTTTTCAGTGTATGTCAAATTTACTTTCACACCTCCTTTACACCCAGCTGGACATTTTCACTAACGTAATCCAAACTTTTCCGGGACAGACAAACCTTGAACAAACAAAAATATTGTTTTTGGTGGTTCAAATGTTGATCTATTTTTAGATGTTGACAATATTGTAATGTTTAACATACAAACGAGTTAAATTCGTCGATTTCAGACTGCAAATTATTTTTCACGATAAGGACTCGAATCATCTAAAAAGTAATCAATTATTATTAATTAACATCATTAAAAATTGACATATGAAATATAACAATTTGACTTACCTTCAAAAGTGTGTATGAAATAAGAAAAAAGTTGAACAATAATAGAATCGAGCTGTTCAAAATTGCAAGAACCACCATTTTTGTTATCGCTTCTTCTCATTTCCCGAAATCAAGAGAATTTGACATAATCTCAAACAATTCTTGCCAATAAACAAAGTGACATATTTTCATACTAAATTGATAATTCTAAAAAAAGTTATAAGATACTAAAAATATATTGACTTTACTTGAAAGAAAAAAATCATCGAAACTCAGAGGTGAAACAAAAAACTGTAATATTTTTGTTGTCTTTTTTTACAAAATTTTTTAAAGGAACTTTTGACAACTGTTTACATTGGCATAAAACAAAAACATCAGTTTCATGATAAATTGGTTTAAGTTCAGACTACAGCGCTACCTATCTACAAATCTCAAGCGACGCGGCGTCAAGTCAAATGCAAAAGCGCAACACAGCGTAGCTCAATAGACTATTCTGTAATATAATAAAAAAAAATTTTACGACTCAAAATGACATCGCCGTTGTGATGGAAGTGAGTTGCCAGCCGTATTATCAACATTTTGTCAGATTCCTTCATTAAAAATTTTCGCTCACGATTCTCAATTTCTTTGTTTACTTTACTCATAGCCAGACAAAATATTTTAGGTTAGGATTATGTATTAAACTAGAAAGCCCGCTTTTTCTCTAGCTGAGGTTTGCGATACCCGTTGCATCCAATTGATTGATGAATTCTCGTTCCAAACTTAAGGTAGGTTCACTTTAACATATTTTGTGATATTTATTTTGTCATATGTCATTGTTTACCTTGGCGTGCAGTTTTAATAATTCGGTCTGTATATTTTCTAGTTTTCAAAATGACGTCTGGCAAGCTGTTCGCATGATCAAGGGTATTTAATTTCTTGTTGTTTTACACAAAACTTCTTCGTTTGCAAATACTGATTTTCTTTTTTCAACTTTAGGTTCATCTAGAAATGGCTGGTAAGAAGTTGAATGTTTGTGCCCTGAGGTCAGGCGATCAAAAATGTTGTTTTTGCGGATCAAAGGTTGATGATGAACTCAAGTATGGGAAATTTTACGAGTACCAGGGTATTGTTACCCACTACTTTTGTCTGGTGAGTTGTCTGATAAATCAAATGTTTATTTTATTTAACTGACAGAACAATTTATAATTCACGGTTTTTGTAGCTCTTTTCGTCCAACATGGAGCAGAAAGGTGAAGATGAAGAAGGTATTCTCGGTTTCCTCCCAGAAGACATTAATAAAGAATTGAGAAGGGGAAGACGATTAGTAAGTTTGATGAATTAAAAAAATAACTTATTCAGAATATGTTTTGTTAATACGTTTTTGCTTTCAGAACTGTTCATTTTGTAAAAAAAACGGTGCTACGTTGGGATGTACCATAGCTCGATGCCAAAAAAAGTTTCACTATCCGTGTGGTCTTCTCCATGGATCGTTGCATCAATTTTTTGGCGAGTTCAGGTAAATTGAATGAACTCTCAATTCAATAATGTCAAGTCCCTGTCCAAAATTTGTCAAACTGTAACTTTTTTTATGTCTTTTTTTCAGATCGTATTGTAAATCTCATAGACCTTTGCAAAAAATCGACGAACGAATAAAACAACAGACGAAATCTTCGGACCGAACGTTGTGTTACATTTGTTACGATGACATCAATATTGGAGATCCTTTGCAAACACTATGGGCGCCTTGTTGCAAGAAAAATGCTTGGTTTCACAGACCTTGTGTTCAGGTACGTTGAATAATGTTTAAAATAAATTTTCTATGATTAATGAATTAATTTCTTCTGTATATTTTTAATTTTTAATTTATAATTAAAATTTAAAATTTAATGAAATTAAAAGCTATATATTATTAAATAACACAGTTCTCGAAACACTGTTATTATGTTACTCACAAAAATGTATTATGTATTTTTTCAATTATGAGGGTATTATCCCGTTTATAATAAATAAATAATTGTTACAGCAACTAGCTTTAAGTGCTGGATATTTTTTCAAATGTCCACTGTGTAACAATAAAAGAGAATTTCAAAAAGCAATGTTGGAGTACGGTATTTACATTCCTTGCCAGTAAGTAAATCACTTTTCAACCTAAATAAGTAACTAGAAACAGATTTCAAATATTTATTTGTTTGTTTTTCAGAGATGCGTCTTGGGAACTTGTACCTAACGCGTACGAAGAACTTCTTTATCGGCACAACAGATGCGATGCCAAAATGTGTGTATGCCCCAAAGGAAGAACACATTCAAGTACGAAATGGATAATAGTTCTGTGTCGGTTGTGTGGGTCACAAGGCATTCACGTTGGTTGTGGTCCGGTGAACAGCAGTACTTCCCTATGGGAATGTGACGAGTGCCGAAACATTGTCCGTAAGTTTGTTGTGTGTTTTTTAACTTTTTAAAAATAATCAACTTAGATGAAATGTTGCGTATTCTAACCACTTAGTTTTATTTTTTGTAGGATCTCCTAGGACATCGCTCTCCCAAACAATGTTAGTTAAAATCTATTCAGATAAATTTTCATAGTAATTTATGTACTATTCGTTTCTGATGAGAATATTTGAATTTTAGCAATATCACAGGAGTCACAGCATCAGATTCTGATAGCGACAGTGACATATCTGTTGGAGGATCTGCGCCTAGAAACGGTGAACTTGGACTGATCCCAGTACCAGTTAATACAAAGCCGGGTCCACGGTCTTTCAAAATAATGCAAGCTAAAATGGCAACAAAAAAGTATGTCCATTTCTGATAGAAGAAAATTCAATACCTTGCAGAGACATTAAATGCACGGTATAATTTCAGCGCTTTACTTCAAAAGAATCAAGTCAACACCAAAGAAACTACGTCTGGAAGTAGTACGAGTGAAAACTCACGAGACACCAGTCAGATTAAAATTGTGGGAGATTCAACAGAAAGGCTAGCAAAAAAAGATGGCAAAACCAACAATCCGGAAGATATAATAAATCTTTCAAGCGACGAGGAAGATGCTATCGAAGTAACTGATATGTTCCATGTCAAATGTTTATTTCTTCAACTGATTATATGTTATTTGAGAATGAATTTTGTTTTCAGATAATAAGCGAACGCATCGTTGCTTCGAAAAGCTCGAATGAAGCAGAGTCTCTTATAATTGCACAAGGCGACCCAGACGTCAATTTGCAAATCTGTAATGTGACGACCATTCCTCCTGAATTACACGCCAAAATAGACAAAAAGGTCGAAAGTCGAACTACAAGAAAGAGACATCGTATGATGAACTCAAGTTCCGAAGAAAGTCCAAAACACATTGTAAAAAAGCGGAAATTGAACGAATCAAATGATCAAAATCAGTCGGTACTTTCAGACGATACTGCCATTGATGGAGAATCCTCGAATGGAAACTCACAAAACAGAGATATTCAGGAAAATGACATCATGAGTCACGAAGATTCGGAAATGGAAAACCCCAAAAACTTGTCCATTCAGGCACGTTGTAATGCTGGTGTGATGCCTGAAAACGAAGAGGCAAACGATGCTTGGCAAATCAAGTCCGATTATTCGCCCATCCCAAAACCAGGCTGCGATTTTAAAAATAATTCGCAAGCATTATATCTGAAAAAATCTTCTAAGAACAAAGATTTTGACCCTAATTTAAACGTAAGTAGTAAATCCAAATTATTCAGTGTTAGTAATAAAAACACACGAAGTAATTTTTATACAGAAAAAAAAACAAAAAAGAAAGACAACAAATGATTAAAGTCGTCAGCAAGTAAGCTGAAAAAAAAAACTTCCAGAGGGGAAGGTCTGGTTTGGTATACTTATCACAAAATTTGCGTCACGAACAATTTCACATCGAATTTTCACTTGATCTCGCAATTGACAACGTGAACGTAATCCGGTATGGAATTAATTATTTGTGTGTAATGTCAGTGAGCACACTAGATGTTTATTTGTCAAGTTTAATCGTCTGTCAATTACCAAAATCAATGACTATGACCTTCTGTAAACTTATACATTGCGAGTCCATACGGGAATCAACGATACAACAACGTTTGACCCGTGTTGTCTCGTTATTGTAATTCTTGCGATTCTAACAGTGTGACGGCGATGCAGGCACGGGTCCTGCTGCTGACCCCCGCCCTGGCACTTCCACAGATCCCCCACTCGCAAAGTTGCTTGGACCAGCAGAAATGGAAGAACACAAATCCAACCTGTGAGTATCATTTTTAAACATTAACATTCTTGAGAGATAAATTTTGATAAAACAATATCTTCATTATTTTGTTTACAGTCACAGCCACTCAATCGACAGCCCCAGCCCAACTCCAAGCACTTCAAGCGCCAGCAGTTGCAGCAGTAGATCACGACTCAGCAACAGTTCAACCTCAAACTCAGACTCAAGTGCCTCTAGTGATCAATCTGGATTGACAGAAAGTGTATTTCATGTTAATGATATCAAATTTCGTTTAATCGGACTAAGTAAATTAGAAGTGAGTTGCATATTAATCATGATCACGAGTTTTTTTATTTTGTTTGCCTTTCTCAATTATTTCTGTTGGACCAATAAAAAACACGATTTGAAATTTTAAAATATACACCAGATGGTCATGGCTATGACAAGATGCAATTTTTATACCTCAATATGAGATAAATTCTATTTTCAAAAATGCACTCCTTTGTTTTATTTGCCCTAAGCACATTCAGTTCGTGGTTTTTTAAATGTTTAATGTCATACATGTTATTCCGCGGATGTTATTAAGAAATCTATTTGAAAATGCAGTTTGGATTATAATTAAAAAAATATTGTTTGAACTTTGAAATATAGTTAGCATTTTTATTTGATTTTTCAGATATCTGTGCAAAACAAGTACAAAATCGACATGACGTTAGACGAGGTCAGTCAAAAGGAAGCCGAGGACCAATCCGCACGAGAAGTTCGCGTCACACCGGAACCAGTGAGCAACTTCTCAAGTTTGTTCACAAGTCCTGTCAAGGGAAATGACCTCGACGATGCCAAAGAAAACCTAAACCCACTGTTCGCGGACAACGCTTCGGTCCTGTCCGGAAGTAGGACTCCCTTTTCTCCGCAAAATACGGAAGGCTTCAGTTCGCCCACCAAGTTTGTACAAACTTCAACCTGTCCGGAAGAGAGCTCGAGAGAAAAAACGATTATAGAACCTCCCAACTGTAAAGTGAGCATCGACCTTAAAAAGATACAAAATTTGTTGACCAACTGGCCGAATTTATTTAAAAAATCAACAGATCCTGCAACCGGGAGTGTGTCAGACTCTCCAGAGGTTGACGTCGAGGTCAGATAATCGTCTTGAATGGAATTCATGTAGCTGCTTGTGATTAAATCGACTACAGGATGATTTTCTACAATTTCAGGTCTCTCGTAATTTATAATTCCATTCATTTTTTTAAAGCAAAATTTGATTGAACAGTGAGTTGAATTTGGCGCCATGACATTAATGATTATTTTAATTCATTTCGATTAAAATTATTAGTATTATTTCAAAATGCAATTGGGAAATAAATTAATTAACAATGTAAGGCCTGTGGTTTAATCTTCCACGATGTATAGACAAAAAATTAATGCGAAAATGGCATTTGTAATGAGTGTACTTTTAAAAAGTGTGTTTCATATATTTTGTATTACAATTTAATCGTTCATTTTTTGCTGTTCTTGATCCGTTATTTTCAATCGAGACTTTTCTCCGATTTTTCCACTGTTGGATGGTTGTTGATTATTTATATGTGATTCCTGTAAATAAGTGTTGGAATAAATATGACGATATATTATATACATCCAAGTTTATATATTTCACATTCAACACCTGTATTTTTTTAAAACATCGTTTCTTTGTTTCGTAAATGAATAACAATGTTTTAGCACATGCGTACAATCAGTCAGCTTTTCTCACACTGAGCATACGGATTTTCAGTTTTTTTTAAATCTCAACTTCAACTCAAGTTTTACAATGAGTTCTAATATATTTACACTTGTATAAATGTATATTACAAGTTCTGTACAAATTCAAATTAAATTAAAATCTATAACTTTAATTCGAGAAAGTCGAAATATTTATTCGGCAGATAAAACAATGCTAGAAATATTTACAATTTGCGCTAGTCCTAACATTCATTGCAATACAAACCCATTTTTTAATACAGCTTGCATTCTCAATTTGTAATATTCAATATTATTGTACTGGACAGTAACACAAATCTTATTTTTCAAATAACAAATACAAATAACAAAACTGTATCATCCGATGGATCGTACTTCATAACATTATCACAAAATTTATGCAAATTCGTCTCAAGACGGTTTCCACGCGACTGTTATCATTTTATTATTTAATTCTTGTAAAATTAAAGAGCAGGTCAGTTGTTTCTCTGAAGAAAGACTGTTAATTCCGTCAGTCTCATCATCATCATCTCCTGCTCCGCTGCTACTTCCACCTTTGCCTTTTGTTTTGGTTTTCTTTTTTCTTTTTATTCAATTGCCTGCAATCAATATCACTTGCAGCGTCAGATGCCCTTCTCAACTAAAAGAAAACAAATCACACTTTAATGTTTTGAAAACGCATTTCTCTGTTCTTGTTATGATATTTTTATAAAAAATTAATTTTGTTTGTTTTTTCTCCATTTACCTTGGCACTTTTTCGAGTTTGTTTGTCGTATTCTAGAGAATCATAATAGTTTGGTTTTTCTCTTTTCACGCGATTTGTTCTTCGTGTTTTCATAGCCCCTCCTTCAGGACTTGGAGGACTCTTGATAGAATTCCTTCTAGCATTGAAAAATGAATGACCGCAGGGACAAGCTTTACAAGCGACTGGCACCTGAGAAGAAAAATATTATTTCATCAATTGAAATCCTTATTCTCATAAAACCATATAAAATCCTTTTTTTGGTTTTTTTAATAAGTCATAAATATTATGTACAAATATTAAATTTAAATCGTTTACATTTTCTTATCTTAATCTCCTATTTCACTAGACATGATAAAAATAAATAAGTCGCTAAAAATAATAATTCCAATAGAAAATAATACAGTTCAAGAAAAAAATGAACAGTTGTTATGCATAATTAAAATTAATAAACCACAGTTACCTGAGTTTCACATTTAGGACAAACTTTACTTATCGTCTTAGTTTTCGCCATCCTAAAACGTAAAATATAACATCTTAGATGAACGTTATCAATAAAACTGGAATTGCCAAGTCACAACTAATAATAAAACGAGAAACGTTTGATTGAAGTTAACCTGTGAAATTCGATTAATTCATTGAACGATTCGACGAATTATGCGACAATATCAAAATAGTTGTAGCCAATCCGAATGCGATCAACGTATAACCAGACGTTGCATCAATTTCTTGAAGGTTAAGTTTGTGTGTTATCATTTATCGATTACGCGTAAATAAAATACACAAATACTGTTCCCCAGGCGCCGCTTCTAATTTTTAAATCCCGCTTTTCGTACAACTGTCGTAATTATTAGATAAACATTTGGCCGTGTCTCGTGGCATTCCGCCTGACCAATTAACAAAACGCGCAGCTCACAACTTCATTACCCCCAAACGATTTCGATATCTTTGTTTATATATCAGTTAAATTAATGTCTCACATATTGCTGAAGGTATGAACACTTATTTGGCTCCGCCGATTGTATTTTATTTACAATTAAGGTGCGTTTTCACGTGCGCCTAAGTGTCCAGCGACGCGTCATTGACGCTGCCGCACACCTCTCACAAATAAATTGTCTTTCATATACATTTCTAATTGTAACAAAAACGGCATTTTCTATGAAACAAATAAATCAATGAAAAAAAAAGTTTTTAGTATATTTCAATCTATTCATTCAATCTGTTAAATTCAATTTTTTGAACCAGGATTTAACAATGAAAGAAAAATGATAATTTGTTTGTTTTTGTTAAACGTTTTATTTATTTAGATTGTTATCAAATGTGGTAAACAATTGTGTTTCTTGCAAGGTCAAACAAAGTTAACCATACAAACATTTCTGTTTGCATTTGAAATTCCCGAGCAATATCGACGCGAAGTTGTCGGTACATTGAAGATGGCGCTGCAGTGCTTTCATGTGAAATTTCTGGGAAGAAATGTCTCGTTCAATTCGTTGATTTCTGAATCAAAATTTTAATGACAGGATCGGGCGGAGAAACAAGGAAAAATAAGAATGAAAATAAGTTATCAAAATATACTTTATTAGAAACTGTGTGTACATACATTTTTATAAAACACAAACTGGAACAATCATATTTCACAAGCAATGTCGTTTCTTGAATTAATCTAACAAACATTTTGCAACATTCGTCCACAAACAAAAGTAAAGCAGCTCCGGACCGCGGATAGACTGAACAACGTTGAAATAGAAAATAACTTGAATGTACAATTTTTTTTCTTCAAGGCAACTTTCATAAATAATTCGATGGCTATGATACAACAACGTAACTGCAATATGGTACAATTAGTTTATCTCCACTAATGACGAGCAAGCAATCGTCGCCTTTTCTGCCTGACCTTAGCGCGATAATAGCAAATTTTTACAATTGTCTCTTGGCAGTCATTTTTTTCCCATCTTGGAATGTATCCAAAGGCAAGAATTCATCACTTATCATCGTCGTTCTGCTCGTCTATCACATGTTGACTACCTTCGGAGTGCTACATAAAAATCAACATGTTAATTTTTTCCCCCTTACTCGTTTTGCAATATTAAACAACAATTATTTTTAAAATTTTATATTCACCTCTTCCCCCATAGCCAATTCAGCAATACGCTCGACTGGCTCTGCGTGTCCCTCGCTAAAAGAAACAAATCCAACAAGTTAATAATTTTAAAAGCAAAATCAAGTTAATGCTAATTCAAAAAGTATATTTGCTAAGTATTTCAAAACAAATTTAAATGTCTCAGAAGCCAAAAAAATGATAACTTAATTTTCAAATTAAAAAAAATTACTAATCAAATAAATACTGCTGTTACCATGAATGTAATAAAACAAATTTAAAATAACAAATTGATGTTCAAAATTTTTAAAGAGTTTTAAGAAATTGTTACAGATGGAGTTTTTTTTTTCTAAGAATCGTTGATATCCTTTTAAAAGTTCGTTCTATCCAAAAATGATTGAAAAATGAGTCTACAAAAATCTACAACACATCTGGAATGAATACATACAGAGTGTGTAATTGGCATTGACAAGTCTGGCAGCAGCTTCTGGGGGCAACGAACTCAGTGCTTCTTTGTGTGCGAGCAACGTTTTCTGTTGGTTGTGCCTGAGCTCACGGTCGTCCTTCAATCTTACGTCCTTCGCGTGACCCACGTTGTGCAACTGTGACAGCCTAAAGGAAAACTAGCTTATAGCGGAGCACTTTACAACAGACAATACAATGAAAACTCACAAAGCCAGGGAACTACGAATTGATTCAAAATGATCGTCTCGGTTACAAGATATAATCAATCGTGTGATGAATACAAACAAACGAGCTAATACGAATTGTAAAAAACAAGGTAAACATACTTTTTGACAAGGGCATCATGGTCTTCGTCAAGGTTGATTGATGTATTGATGGCTTCCTTTGCAATTTCAACAGGCCCCTCAGATTTTTCCGGCGACGGGTTCTCCACCTGCGGTAATCTCTTAGATTCCTGCTCTTTGGTCTCGGCGAACTTGCGCAGTTCCTCGTTAACCCTGATCGCATTGGAAAGTCGAAGCTGAAGGGTATCCCTCTCCTCCAGAAGCTGCATAAGCTCCTGAGTGAGTTCCTCGCATCTGACGTCACGCTGGTGCAACATGTACAGCGCCAGGTCAAGTTCGCTAGAAGTGGTATCCGTTTCTTGTAAACCAGAAGCTTCTGGTTTGGCACTGAGTTCCAAGTTTTCCGGCACGTGGCGCTGCAGAGCACTTTGAACAAGCTCAAACTCCTGCGCCTTTTCGGTCAAATGGCTCTTGAGCACTTCAATCTCTTCGTCCTTCTTTGTCAAAATGGCCTTGAGCTCAGACAGTTGCTTGTTCTCCTCATCAGACAACGCATGCAGTTCTTCTATCCTAACGTCCCTCTCATGCAAAAGGACCTTCAGGTTGTAAATTTCGGTGTCCTTCGTGATGCTCAATTCTGCAAGTCTGCGTTCTTTCTCAGCGAGATCGTTGCGGGCATAGGCAAAGTCTCGATCCTGCTCGTGCATCTAAAAACAAATTCAACAAATCAAAACAGTCGTTCATTGACAAAACACACTACAAAATTAATCTACCCACCTGTTCATGACACTCGTCTATCTGTCTCTGGAGACTCTCAATCTCCCCCTCTCTCATCTGAAGGTTCTCCAGAATTTCCCTCTTCTCAGCCTCCTTCCTGTTTATAAGATCTTCAAGTTCTAGATTCTTTTCCTCCAGCACCTTTTTCAGTTTCTCCTCAAATTCTCTAACACTCTGTTCCTTTTCTGTCTGCAGCACCTCCAAAGCAGCTTTATACTCTTCAGAAATCACCTCGTAACGTTTCGCCCTCTCCACTTCGCTGTTCAAACCATTAATAGTAGCTGTCAGGTACTCGATCTCCTGGTGCTTGGCATACAGCTGAGAGTTGAGCATCTCGATAGTTTGCCTCAACTCCAAGTCATCCGAGGAGGTCTCCACCGAAGCCTGAAGTTTAGCGTCTTTCTCACCAATGACGTATTTGAGTTCGTTGATTTCCTGCTCTTTCAAATGTAGTTCGTTCTGCAGTCTTGCTATCTCCTCCTGATTGCTGCCAAGTCTATCCTCTAGTGCCTCGCGTCTAGCATCTTCCTTGTTTTGGAACTCTTGAACCTGAGCGTTCAGTTGGTCTTTGAGTTTCTGGTTCTCTTCCTCACAGCTAGCCAGGGCCATTTCCAATTGGGCCTTATCATTGTACAATTTATTGATAGTCTCTTGCAAATCCTGAAGAATTTTCGGATAGGTGTTCTTGTTCAAGGCATACGTCAGATTATCAATCTCAACCTGCTTGGCTACCAACTCTGCTCTCAGCTTATCCACGTCGTCGTCCTCAGACATGGTGAAGATCGGTATGTTGTCCCCAGGATCTTGATTTTTCTCCTCCACGAGTTTTTGTAACTCAATCTGTTTTTCAGCCAGAGCTGAGTTTATGTTACTGATGGTCTCGTCCTTTGCATCCAATGCCTGCTTCAGTTCACTGATCTGCTGGTCTTTCATCGTAAGGTGAGAAATGAGAGCATTGAAATTAACCGACTCGCTTTGCATCACCGAACTCAGTCTCTCAATCTCGATCTGGTCCCTCTGGATGATATTTTTCAGCCGGTCCGTTTCCTTGGCATCCTTCTCGGCATCCTCGAGACACTTTTGAATATCACCTTCGCACCTCTCTAAGTTCATGGTTTTCTCGGTAAGATCCAGTTTCAAACCCAGTCTCTCTTCCAGTAACGCCGTCCTTCGAGTTGCTTCCTCATAGAGCAGATCTTTCAACCTGTGAACCTCGGCCGAGTATCTCTCAACTTCCTCAACGTACTTCTTCAACTCCAGTTCGCACTGTGTCACCTTCGTCGTCTGGTCTGAGAGATCTCGCTCTTTTGAAACAGTATCAGACTGACAGGCACTGAAGATCGATTCCTTCTCGTTAACAATTTCCTGCAACCTCTTTAGTTCCTGCATGTGCTTCTCGATGTCGGCATTCTTTGCATTAAGCTCTTCCACGTACTCTTGTCTTGACTGTTCGAACTCCCTGAGCGACTCCTTCAGCTGTTTTATCTCCTCACTCTGGATTCCCAACTTGCATTCCTGCTCATTAACCAGGGTCATGTACTCATCCAGCTTGATCTGCTTTTCATTCAGGTCCTTCAGAAGTTTCTCATTCGACTCCTGTAAACTCTTCTCCATGAAAATTCGGTCATCGCACTGGTGCTTGAGTTCTTCTTTCAGCGCAGCGACTTCCTGCACTCTCATGTTCAACAACTCAGAGACGTCCATCAGGGAAGAAGAGGCAGTTGAGAACTTCTCTTCGGCGCTGCTCAGGCTGCCCAATTGTTGTTTCACCGATTCCTTCGCCTCGAGGGCCCTCTGCAGGTCTTCCCTGAGTGCAGCAATTTGTTGGTTTCTTGTTTCCTCCATCGCACTCAGGTCGGCTTCGTGTCTCATGATCCTCTCATTCAGTTCTTCTTGCAGGATCTCGTTGTTTCTACGAATCGCCTGAACCTGATCGTTGGCGTCCATCAGCGTCTGCTCGTACTGCTTGCGCAGAAAATCGTATTCTTCCTTGAGTTTGGCATAGTCCGCCGAAACTTGTGAGAATTTGCTGTTAGACTCTTCGAGTTTCTGATTGTACTCAGACGCCAGCTTAGATTCCAGTTCAATTCTGGCGTTTCTCTGCTCGTCAAGCAACTGTTGCAACTGATCGTTCTCAGAACCCAGAGCCTCGACGCTTTCTTTCAGCTCGATTATATTTTCTCTGAGTTTTTCCATCTCGCCAGCGAAAGCTGATGGTTGTGGAATTTCTGCTGGGTGTTGTTGTTCTGCGGAAGGAGTTGGAGGAACTTCTTCTGAGACAGGCGTTGGAGCTTGTTCCACAGGATCACTGAAGGTAGAAACAGATTGCAACTGCATCTCCAAAGCTTCTACTTTAGCAGTCAACTCCTTGTTTCTGATCTCGTAGACCTCAACACTCATATCTTGACGTTCTTTCATTTCCAAGTATCTCTCATTGGCGGCCACAAGGACGTCAATCCTCTTGACAAGATTCTCTTTCTCAGCCAGAGTTTCCTTCAGCTTCTCTTCAGTCTCACTCTTAGCTTTCTCCAACGTCGTGATCTGATCCTTGAGCTCATCTACGATCGTCTGATCCAAGTCGCACAAACTGCTGGCAGACTTTTGCTGGTGCATTTGCAACAGTTTCTCCTGCTTGATCTTCTGCATCAGTTTCTTCACAGCTTTGTCACACCTCACCTGTAATGCCTTGTTACTTTCCTCCAGGATTCCCTTTTCTCTTTCCAAGTTCTTAATTTCACATTCCAAGTTGGTGATCTTGGCCATCAGCTCAGCTTCCAAGTTAGAAGTTACTGTTGGAACAACTTCCTGGGCCTGGTCTGAGTTCCAACCCCAACCTTCTTCCAGCACCAACTGTTCTACATCCTCTTCCAATGTCGTTTCTTGAGGAGGCTGGGATTCACAAACTGGTTGCTCCGATGTAGTCACCAACTCCTCCTTCTGTTCTTCAGCACTCTTTTTCACTACCTCAAGTTCTTCCTTCAACTGTCTCTTTTCACTCAGAGCTACATTTAGTTCGTCATCAATTTCTTGCATCCTCAATCTCAAGCTGGCATTCTCGTCTTGGTATTTCACCACATCTTCTTTCAGGGCGTTCATCTCAGCTTCGTTGTAATTAATCAACTTGTTGTCTTCCTCTTCTTTTTGTTCCATATTGGAGATGGTAATCTGAAGAGCCTCAATCTCCTGGCTCAGTTCCCTCTGTTGGGCATTTAAATTCCCCAGCTTAACTTCCATCTCCTGTTTTTCAGCCAACAGTTCTCTCAGTTGACTCTCAAAACTGCGCCTGCTGTCATCCAGTTGCAAGCTCAATGAAGATTTTTCTTCCAAAATACGCTGGCGTTCTTCTCGCAAGTTTTCGAATTCCATTGAAAGTTGCTCCAACTGCTGGTCTTTCTCACCAATCAGTGCCTTTAGCTTTTCAATCTCCTCACGATCCGATCCACAGAGAGGATTCAGGTGTTTCTGCAATTCGGTCTCAAGTCTGGACTGAAGTTGATTAATTTCTTCAGAGAGCCGATTTTGCGCCTGCTGAGCCACGTTTCTCTCTTCACTAATTTGAGAACTCAATCTCTGAAGTTGTTCCGACAGTTTGACACACTCATTATCTCTCTCTTCAACCTGTTTCTGCAATTTTTGTACGGCTTCTTGATCTGGAGCTATATCGAATGCCTTGAAGGCATCGAAAATCGGCGTCTCTTCCAGCTCTTTTGCTTTTTGCTCCGGTTGGCTTCTCAATCTCGCAATCTCTTCTCGGAGGGAACTGATCTCCTCCTCATACTCTTCCTTCTGTCGCTCCTTCTCTGCCAGATTACCTCTCAGATTTTCTAGCTCACCCACCAGCATTGGATCAGGTCTATCCAGAGTGTCTTGAAGAGTTTCACTAAGCTGCTGCAAACTGCTGATCTTATCCATCAGTTCCTTGTTTTCCTGCAGAGTGGCATCGAGTTGTTTCTTCAATTCCTCGTTCATCGTTCTCAGGGTATTATACTGAACACTCAGCTCATTATAGGCTTCACGAATATTGACTCCCTGCTCTGCTTGATTGAACCGCAAATCTTCTTGCATCTGCACGAAGTTGCCAATCGACGTGGCCAGTTCGTTGTCCAGGTTTTCAATCTCCGCGTCCCGTTCCTGCAGCTTGGCTTCCATCTCGCGAACCAACGTGTGACAATTCTCACAGTGCTCGCAGTGGCCTCTAGATTCGTCGACTGAAGTTTGCGTCTCTGTCTCCTCCTTGCTCGTTGACTGTGGACTTCTCTCGCTCTCTATCTGCTCCAACTGAGAACGTCTCTCTTCAGATATCTTCTCAGCGTTTTCCAACCGTTCGGTGATCTGTTCCTGTTTGGATAACAAGAGACCATTGTTCGCCTGCAGAGTTTGGATGTCAAACAGCTGATCCACGTACTCGGCTTCCATGACCTGCATCCTTACTCCCAACTCTCTGGCCTTTTCCTTCGACTCGTCAATCTCTACCTGCTGTCTGTTTAGTCTCTCTATCAGCCCTTCAATATTTTCCTCTCCGACAGACTGGACTGCTCTGAAGATCTCCTCAATCTTCTGCTGGGATTCAGTCAGTTGTTGAGTTAGGCTACTGATTGTCTCTGAAGAAACGCTCAAACTGTTTTCTAATTCGGATATTTTATTGTCCTTTTCTTGTAAGGAAGCGGTTGATTTCTGGATCTGCTGATTAAGAATTTCTTTCTGCTCTTTTTCACAGCTCAGTTGCTCTTCGATCTGGACAATCTTATGTTCCAGCTCCTCACACTGAGCGGTCTTTCTCTTCAGCTTCACTGCAAACTTCTTCATCTTTTCAATCTTCGCCTGGATGTCCTGTTCCAGCTCGCCGATCTTGGACTCAAGATTGACTTTCAATTCCTCGTTCATTTGAGAATCCTTTGCTTTGAGTTGTTCAACCAAAGTTTCATTCTCCGCCACTTTTTCCTGCAGCTGCTGCACCACCTCGTCTAACTTATTACTGTAGCCCTCGGTATCTTCAATAAGTTTGGCATTGATTTTCTCATTCAGTTCTTGAGTTCTTGAGAGCTCTCTCTTCAGTTCTTCAATGTACATGTTGTTGTTATCAAGCATACCCTGGGAGTCGTACAAACGATTTTCCAAATCCTCAATGGTCGCTCGCTGCTCGTCGTTTCTTCCACTCAGATCCGCGAGTTGAGACTTGTATTCCTCAATATCATTTTTGTACTGATCTATTTGGATTTGCAATAAATTGTAGGCCGCATTCTTGTTCGTCAAATCTTGTAAGAGGTCGTCGTACTCTTCCGTGGCCTTCTTCAAGAACGCCTCTCGTTCTTCGCTCTTGGAACTCAACTTAGCCAGTTCTTCTTTCAAACTTGAAATAGTGTCTTTGCTATCGTCCCCTTCGTTCCTTTCATTATTCAAATCTTTCTGCAAACTCTCTATTGTTTCTGCTTGTGTTTGCAACTTCTGACTAGCTTCCTCCAATTCAACTTGTTTCTCACTAATCACCTGTTGCAATTTCAAAATCTCGTGTTCTTTCTCACCCATGGCAAATTCCAGAGCATCAAATTCTCGTTGCAGTGATTCGAATTCTGCATTCAGTTTCTGTACATTCAGTTGTTCTGCATTCAAGGAAGTCACCTTCTCCTCCAAATGAGCTTCAAGTTGGATTTTCTCTTCTTTCATAGAATCCAAAGTTTTCTCAATAGATGCCTTTTCTGATTCCAATTTACCCACCGTTTCCTCCAGCCTGGCATATTTATACTTCCACTCTTCAATGGAACTGTAGCATTCTTGAATTTCTTGTTGCAGAGCCGCGACATCTTCGGAAGACTCAGTTTGAGGTATGTCTTTAGCCTTCAATTTCATTTCCTCATCCTTATCAGTTAGTTTCAGTTTCAAGTCCTCCAAGGCATCTTTCTGTTCCGCAATAACAGCCTTGTAATCCTCGATCTGTTTTTCCAAGATCTGCAGAAGAACTTGACTCTCATTATTCCTTTCGTCTAACACGGATTCTTGTTCCTTTAAACCACTGTTTTCAGCAACCAACTCCAAGTTCTTCTTATCGAGTTCCGAAAATTGTACATTCAGTTCGTGAAGTTTTTCTTCCAATTTCGTAACTTTGACAACAAGCTCGTAATTCTCCCTCGTCAACAGTTCCATTTTCGAAACGGTCTCCACATGTTCCGGAATCTTTTCAAAAGACTCCGTGGAACCGGTGTCCGAGGAACCCTTTTCCTCGTACCTGCTCAGTTTCATAACCAGATCGGTATTCTCCCTTGTCAACAGATCCACTCGTTTCATCAGTTCGCTTTTGTCAATCTCACTGATGTTCTCAAATGAATCAGTTGAGTCAACGTTCGAAGACTTCTCCTCGAGCTTCGACAGCTTGTTTTCCAAATCGGCGTTCTTCTGCGTCAGCGAATCAATCTTTTTAATCAGTTTATCAGCTTCTTGAATGGTATCGAAGGATTCCGTGGAGCCTGCGTCCGAAGATCCCTTTTCCTCGTGCTTCATCAGCTTCTGAACTAGGTCGGCGTTTTCTTGAGACAAAACATCGACCTGTCTTCGCAAGGACTCGATTCCCTCAGAACTTTCAGACTGCTTGTTGTCGGGTTGGAATTTGTTCAACGTTTCCAACTGTTCTTCCAACTCGACGATTTTCATCTCTGCTGTTACACGAAGATTCTCTGACTCGGCGTTTTCGGCTTCGAGGTTCGAAATTTCTTGTTTCGCAGCAATAAGTTCTGTGGAAATAAAATATTAAGTGAATTGTGATTTCAAAATTTCAGAATTAAATTAATTGATACAAAAATTATTAATTTTTACATTACCTTGAGTGAGATCGAGTTTTTGGTTTTCCAGTTGAACAATGGCTTCGATATGTGATTCAATTTCTTTCGCTTGAGATGAAACCTTGCTCTCAAGTTCGACGATTTTGTTATTCAATTCTTCCGTGGAAGCTGCACAAATTTTAAACAAAAATCCAATTGCCGTAATGCCATGCATAGTAAATAGTAACATCTTTGGAGCAACACAAAACATTATCAGACATGGTTGAATAAAACTTGTGAAAACAAAATACCTTAAAAAGCTCGATTCGAATGTCAAGTTACATTATTTGCTAAGCCGTTGGTTACTTCATCTATACCAATCAATAACACTTTGTTAAAATGTTAGTTGAGGTTACTGATAATGTTATGAAAATTAATTTTATATTTGAATCATGATCATTCTAGAACCAACGAATTCTTTGATCTACACTGAATTGCGTAGAGAATTTCTATAATTCTAGAATGATTCTTGCAATATAAAACAAAGCCAATCCAGTACGATTGATACAAAATTGTCATGCTATTTGAAAATTAAATAAAAACATTTTATGAATTTAAACATTAAAGTCTACGTGTATCTACATCTAAATAACTGGGTTAAGTATACTTTGATAAGTAAAAAAGTAGGTACCGTACAATTACTGATTGACTTTCAAAAGTACAATCTTCAAGATCTTTTTTTTTTTTTTTATTAGTACAATTGACGTTTCTTCCACGAATATAAAAAATCAAATCGTACAGGGCAGTATTCCATCACCAAGTTGTTTTGTAAAGCACGATCCTGTTAAAACTTTTTGAAGCCAAATCATCCCGAATTTTATATCATAATGAAACGAACAATTTTGATATGTACAAAACGTTCCACCGGACAAAAGCTACATGATTAGCAGACTTGAGTTCGTCTTTCTATCAACTCGGTTTCAAATCAAAAGAAAAATTAAACATAAAAAATTTACAATTGTACTCGACGCCGATAAGTATTCTGTCCTGGTTCCTACCTTTAATCTCATCAAAGTCTACCAGACTCAGCTGTAGGTTACCTTTCTCTTCCTCCAAAAGCGTCACTTGGTTTCCAAGTCTGACCAATTCTGCATTTGTATCGGACACCTAAAACAAAACCTCATTTTTATTCGTCCCTTCACAAACTCATCACAAAAGTACATACAGAACAAACAGAAACCTTTCTAAAGTTCTCCAGCTGCTTGCGCAGATTTTTCATCTGAGTCTTGTGCTGTGCTTTCAACTTGATCATACTTTTGTTTAGGTCATCAAGCTCCTTAGTCAGTTTGGCGACAGTGTCATCACTCTTGGCACTTGTATTTTCTCCAGCATTTCCACTTCGCACTGTTTCCAGTTCGTTCAGTTTCTGTTCAAGCTCCGCGACGGTTTCAACAAGTTCTTCGTTCTTTGTCGTCAATTCGGTAACCTGATTCTGTAGCTCGTCTTTCGATTCTTCTTCCAGAAGTTGGTTCGACTTTCTAAGTTCCTCCACCAGACTCTCCAGTTCAGCGATCCTATTATTTTTCTCGACAACAATTCCCGAGACAAAAACAGGCTCGCTGGTCAGTAGCTTGTTCTGCAGATCCGCCACACTTTTTTGCAACTCGTACTTCTCGTTCTGAAGGTCTCGGTTGTTCTGCTCAAGCTGAAGAATCTTATATTCCAGATCCTCGAGTTGAGGCGGCCTAACGATACCAGCACCAGATTCCAGCTGAAGAATCCGTGCCTGAGCTTCGGCAAGTTTAAGCTCACGATCTTCAAGCTGCTGAAGAAGGTGGTCGTTTTTAGACTTGAGTGAAGTTTCAACAAGAACGAAATTTTCCTGCATGCTTTTCATGGCGTCCTTCGTTTCCAACAAATTGTCCATAGTTGATCGAGAGAAGTCGGCACTTGCTGACTCAGCAAGTTTTTGCGCTTCGAGACGTTCTTCAAATCTAGAAAAAATTGGAAAATGAAAAAATCAATAAACAGCTGACAAGGACATGAATCAATGGATGATTTAGAAAGTGTTCAACTTACTTTCTAACTTCGTCTTCGAGGCCTGCAATAGCTTCCTCTCTCTCTTTCAACTGTTCCAACAAATAATCATTCTTATTCTTCAACGACGACTCCATGAGCAAAAAGTTTTCCTGCATGCTTCTCATCTCGTCCTTCGTTTCCTCCAGGGTGTCCAGCGTGATTTTTCCTTTCATGGACAGGTCCGCACTCATCAAAGTCACTGCCTGCATCTTGGACTCTATCACCGAATCTTTCTCCTTGAGATTCTCCTGGAGGTCCAAAACCATCGCCTCCAACTCCCTCACTCGGTTGTTCAACTCCACGATCCTCTCTTCCTTCTCATGAAACTGCGCCAGGTTTGAAGAAGCCTGGAACGTCAAGACGAACTTATAAGATTTCACAGAACGAACAGAAACCACCTCACAGAATCAGAATTCGAGATACCGTTTGATTCAAGGCCTGATAGACCGAGGGATCGAGCAGCGCTGCAGTATTCTCGTCCAGCTGCTGCTTGATGGCCTCGACCTTCTCTTCCACTGCTCGTTTGCTTTCAGTCATCTCTTTGCTCCGTCGTTCGAACATCTCCCTGTCCTCGGCCAGCTTTTTCTGCAACAGCGACGACTTTGCCTTCGGCGTTGTTGCTTGGCTCACATCGTCAACCGAATCCTCAGATGGTTTAGCACCAGCTTCCGCGGAAGAAGCCGCACCATCTTTACTCTTGCGCGCATATTTCGCACGGGCCTTGAATTTTGAAAGCTGTTTTGCGTAAGCCTGAAATTAAAACCAACAGTTGAACGAAGGCTGAGTGCAAACTCTTAGTTTTTCCAAATTGGCGAATTGAAAAGTTACCTGAGCCTCTTGCTCCTTTTTCTTCAGACTCTGTTTGTTCCTCATCATGATCTCCTGGAAGGTTTCAAGTTGGCTCTTCGGCTGCTCGCAGGCCTCCGGATCCGGCTGTTCTGGCTGTTCTGGCGGGCCGCCCTCCATGGTGCCAGGTGGCTCCTCCGCAGCTGCCCACATCGTGCACTGCAAAATCAAAAGCACGAGCGCAAGCCACCCCATGAATCCAAATTCTGACTTTACTTTGATGACTAGTTTGTTGGCAGTGAAAGTTAAGCACAGTCTCGACTAGATATGAGCGAGAGACACTGTTCCCATTTTTGCCAGACTAATTGGATCACACACGACTGGGGTAAACTAATTATGTTAGCTCATGCAAACCAATACGTTATTTCAACATCTTAGGGTAACCTTGCATTGCATTCAATGGCTCTGCAATAATCTCCCCGTTAAGGTCAAATCAGAGCTACTTATTCAAAGGACAGATTCTGGACTTAACGTCTCGTTTTAAGCAGGCACACATTTTAACATTCATTTATTTTCATTTTGCTTTTCAATCTTTACTACCTTTTTACCTAATATTTATTATGCAAAATTTTGTTAACAATTTTGTAATTGAATTATGAAATTAAATCTTTCATATTCAAATTTATCTACCAATGTTGAAGAGGAGCAGAAAAAATGTTGGTTTAAATTTTGTCCGTTACTACTTGCTCCAAAATAGTTGCAAGTTTTTTTCAATAATAGTTGAACTTATTGTTTAATCAGATAATTGAAAAACGTCATAGATAATTACAAATAATAATACACTCTATATCTTTTTTGTAATTGATAAACCTAGGTATCAATTTTGTAAAAAAATTTATTTTGACTGGAAGAAAAATTACATTTCAATTTTACATTTGTAGAAAATTTTCGCAACATGATACATTTATAGTTTACATTGTTGTTTATACAATACGATAAGAGCTGTACAAGTGACGTAACGAGGAATGAAGGTAAACGTAATTTGGGGTTATGTTGCCATCGGGAAATTGCACCGCTGATCAAGTCAGGGCAACTTGAAAGGACAAAACAGTTGGAAATTACGCGACCAACGATGAGGTCGTTCGTTTTGAACTACAGTTTGAATTTCACTTACGTTAATTCAAGCGGCTGATATGTCAAGATGGAAACACGTCACCGCTCATTGACATATTTCGGTTCAGAACACGAGTCGGCAGTTAGGAACGGGACGGCGCGACTCGTCGTCGATTCATAAAAAGTCGTGTGTCGATTTATATACATCCGCGAACTAATTTCATAGGTACAAAAAATTGTTATCTTTTGGAAATGCCAAAAAAGCACGAAATCAAAAACTGCTTTGGGAAATATCGTTGGACCGACGTCAGTTCACCCAAGAGCGCCAACTCGGTGCTCCGAAAAGTTACCAAGCTGTCAAATCTGAAATGTGACACAGAGCCACCTGGTGGCGATACCTGGTGATCAGCGAATTTTTAAATCGACGGTTTTTAAAGGAGTTGCTTTATGGCTCATGTGGTATCCTTATAAGGGCATGTTAGTCACACAATTCCAAATTCTTGCGTGAAGTAGTTCGAGAACACTTTTTCATTTTTGTTGTACAATAAAATAATTGAATTGTCAGGTAAGTAGAATGAAGATTTACGTTTCAGACAAAGGTCTTAGGTTAACTTGCTCGTAGAACAATTTGCAACCAAAATGCATGTCTACATGTTTGGTTGTACTGAGTGTATAAATTATAAGGTGAATTTTGTTTTCGTAGGATGGAGCAGATTATTCAGCAGAAGGTCGCCGAGGTGACGAGTCAGATAGAACAACAACTGGACGCTGAGATTGAACGTTTGGACAAACTGGATATCGATGATATTGAAAAGTTGCGTGAAAAACGTCTGAAGGACATGAAGAAGCTTCAACAACAACAACAAACTTGGCGCATCTTGGGCCACGGCGAGTACAGCGAGTTGTCAAGCGAGAAGGAGTTTTTTGAGATATCGAAAAAGTCGAAAAACATTGTCTGTCATTTTTACAAGGACAGCACTCCTAGGTGTAAGATCGTTGACATGCACTTGAAAGTCTTGGCCAACAAACATTTGGAGGCGAGATTTTGTAAACTGAATGTTGAAAAAGCTCCGTTTTTGACAGGTAATTTGGTATTTGAATTTCAAGTATGAATAACATTGGTGGTTTCTTTTGTTGGATTATTGTTTAACTTGAAACAATTTTGGTTTCAGAACGTTTGCGAATTAAAGTGATCCCCACAATTGCCTTGGTTGCTGACAGCAAAGCTAAAGATTACATAGTTGGTTTCACTGAACTGGGAAATTGTGACGACTTTTCCACAGAGATGCTCGAGTGGAGAATAGCACAGTCCCAGTGCATCACCTACAGCGGAGATCTCAGTCAACCTCCAGAGAAAAATGAAAAGACGAAACTGCCCTTCAATCAAACCAAGAAAAAGACCATCAGGGGACGTGAATCAGATGACTCCAGCGATGACGACTACTAAATTAAATGAAATCAGAACACTTTACATCTTTCCGTTAACTTTCAAAGTAAATTAAACTATTGTACATAATGAGCTCGTTGAAAATCACGCGACGTTTATTTGCAATACATCTTATTTATTATTTTTTTCACTTTTGTACTCATTATTTTGTATTCTAAATAAAAAACACGATAATTGAAAATCCATTTTATTATATTATAAAAAACAGATGCCTTATTATCGAATAAATTTTATACTAAAAATTGAATTAATTAATAAATTAGGACCTCGAAGTTTTTAGTTGTTGATTCTCCAAAACCTGAGTTCTCTGTCGCTTCCTGCACAGACGTAGGGCAATCTTTGGTGCCACGTGAGGCCGCCGAACAATTGTACTTGGCCACATAGTACCACTTGATTCGTTCTAACGTTAGTTACTTTTAGAAGATTATCTGGTCTGCCAATAGTGGCAATGATGTGGTCGTTTAGTGGTGAAAACTTTACCAGTGAACCACCTTCGATGTGAAGTGTACGACTTTGTATGGGACGACTGTAAATAGACAATATTCATAAATCACAATGTTTCAGTTTGCTTAATGAATGTGTATAAAATATACAGTCGATAAAATATGGCCAACGTAAATGTAAGGTTACTATAAAAGTTTTTTACATGGTCATTAGGTTGCAAAAACATTTTTTAAATGTTTATTTCTTATTAAGAAAGAATATAAGATATACCTAGGCCTAGACACGTCCCAGAGTAACAGCTGTCCTGCTGTTAAACTAACGACTTTCAATGGGTTTGGTGCCCAGTCAGCAGATGACAATAGAATCATGCCAGCGTCAAAAGACATGATTGCTTGTCGACTTCGTATGTTGTACATTTGTATCAGGCCATTTTTCTCAGCGACTAATAATTTACCAGGTTCCTCAGAGTGCCAACAGGCACTCATGCCTGGAGAGTTCAAAAAAAATGTCACAGCGCACTTCTGATCTTCTTTTATCATCCACAATCTACAAGTGTGGTCATCTGAAACCGATGCTAAAATTTCCCCTTCAGGTTCATATGCTATGTAATTGATATAATCCGTGTGACCTTCCAATGCCTGGAATCAGTTGAAAAAAATTATCATTTTGTTGAAATTTAATGAATTACAATAATGTAATTATTTTTCATCTAATTTATAAATATTCCATTGTATACATTATCGTTAGAGACTTTAATTTTACCTGACATTCTGAAGGATCTGTCAAATTGCTTGAATATATTCTAATGCTAAAATCGGCTCCTGCCACAGCAAAGGTTAAAATTTTTGGCACAACACTCAGTGAGGTCTCAGGGCTCCAAGCTAATGCATGGGCCCTGGTTTCGTGGTGGAAAGTTCTAATGGGGGTGTAATCAATGTCATCCCCAGCGTCATCTTCTTCCTAAAACGATGAAACATTTCATTATTAATCGTGGAAAAATTTCCTCTTCATAATTTTTCTTCAGTTACTTACTTGGAATTTGATAGCACCAACAATAATTTCCTTGCCAAGAGCAATGCAAATTAAATGTTGCGACCATTCATAAGGCGAAAATTCCACACAATCAATTTTCTTCCAGAAATTGAGTTTGAAGGCAGACTGTGTTATCACAACTTCATCCATAATTGATCGAGTTTTGTTGGGACGTTAATAACTTTGTGGATAAATTAAATAAAATTGTTTAAAAAACAAAATGTTGGTATAAACAAACGTTGCTATAAACAGAAATTCAACAGTGAGCAACTTAACCTCGAATACATATGGAGCCGGTTCAAATTGGTTCAAATGGAACTGGAATTAGTATTTTGCCGCGCCACGCAGAACGGAGGGCGCGCGCGCAGGAGCGCACGGCGCCATCTTGTAGCAGCGCGCGCAGTCGCGTAGTGGCAACGCCGGAGCGTGTCGCAGCAAGTAATGGTCGGTTCTTTGTTCGCAGTTCGCAGCTTTGTCGATGTGTGGAAAGGAAGAATCCTTCAGAAAGTATTGCAAAAACAAGTAAACGAAGATGCAACTGTTGTAAAGTATAATTTCATTATTAATTATTAACATCATTGAATATCTTTAGTAGTCTTTGTCTTACTCATTGTTTTGGAAAATACGACCATAGCGTGTTTTTTATGTTTCTGATCGACAAAAAATACACAATTAATTGACTTTTTTATATTGTTTTTTTAATGTTTATTACAAGGGTTTTATAACAAATAATAATTCTTTTATGATTATTGTTTTTGTAAAGTGCCAGGGAAACTAATAAAGTGCCACGAAAAGGCAAAACAGAATGCTTCTATTTTGCTTCTGTTGGAATGTCCGCGCTGTTATAACTTCACTTGTTTATTTATTGTGAAGTCAAATAGAACAAAAGAAGTACATTTATTTCATAAGTTGTGACTGTCGTAAACCATGAATGATCATTTCAAAGTATTTTGCATGGCAAATTTATAATTTATAAACGAAATAATTTATTATCGCGTTTAACAATAAATATTGCTTACAAATCGTAAGTATTTTATTCTTTGAAAGTCATTGGGAATTTTTAAAGTTATATAAACAAAGCACAGTTTAAAATAACAAGGAATTATTTTTTACCAAGGTCACTGATGTTGTTTAAAAAATTAACAATATTTTGATATTTTATCCTTGTTATCATTGTTATCCTTGAAAATAATGCATTATTTACTACAACATAAACTTACTTTATCTTCAATTAAATACATATATTTTCATTTGAAGGTCATCGCATCTCTTTTATATTCAAAAAGAGACTTTTGATTTTTCGAGACATTGTTGTTTATCTTGTAAAATATAATGTAAAATAATTGACATTTTTATCAAAATTTATGAAAATATTTAGTAATAATAGACAAAAAATGTTAGAAAAACATCATATCAAAATTATAAATAAAAGCTGGTAATGAAAAATTAAATGGTAGAATAAAAATTAATATTTAAAAAATGTCTAGTTACACATAAAAATACAACCGATTATGTTACACCTAAAATACTGATTTTTTTTCTTTATTTGCAGGTGTGCCAATGTTGAAATTTTCTGGAAAAAAAATGAAGCTTCACTATTTGGTGGCAAGGTAAGAATTCTAATTAAAAAAATAAAATGAACAGACAATTCTTGTTTCTATAGTTTATTATTTATTATTTCATGCTTGAAAGTACCTAAAATTTGCAGATCGCATCATTCATCTACAGTCACAATGTTCCAAGGTGAAATTCAGATAACAACATTTTCGCCCTTGAAAGCAACAAAGCGATCACAAAATATAAAAAAGAAACCAAAAATCTGTTTTTTTTTCCTTCACAGTAATAAATAGTTTTTGGGACGAGATGCTCGGCGACTTAATGGTCGGTGCGGTTATAAATTCGCGGACGTGTTCTTAATTACCTGCTATATTGGCGCTCGTTTAGTACGTATCAATTATCAAGTCATTCGATTGAGGAATCGCGAAACGTTGCGCACCGGTGAGAAGATGATAGGTGCTGCCGTTTAAATACCCACGTACGATCTCGTTACGGGGTGGGCCGCCTGTTATCATCCTTTACTGCAAATGAAATAGCCCTCGTGCATCTTGCTGCTTTTAAAACGCACAAGAACAAAAAAGGTGCGCACTTTACTTACCCGGCACATTCCACATCTTAATTATTAATCGATACGGTTCATCTTCGATACCTCACGCTCGCAAGCGTTATTGGATTATGTTGTTTTCAGCATGTTTTTACCTCCAAATTCAATTCCTCGGTAAAGACCGATCGATGTTCGCACGTTATCACGGTTGCCTTCTCGTAATCAACTTTTTTGCACCCGATCAGATATGTGTTTTGATATATTATCCAAGCATATGCCGTGAACCTTTTTTTAATTCAACTGATGTTTTGCAGGGATCATTTCTGGATCGTCAGTCCCTTGCGTTATGGAGTTTAAGATCCCGAGGATGAATCTTTTGTCATCAATGAGAAGCAGAACTAATTAGAGAAGCTAAAAACAAATTATCTGCGAAGTGGATTTCAGACCCACATCAGTGTCCGGCACAAAAGCGAGATAAGAAGTCGCGGTGGAGAGATTCAGTGCATCAGCAAATGAAAGGGACATACGCGCTTGAGTATATCATGCGAATTTCTTTCGACCGAATCGGCCGAATAAAAAAGGACCGCCCTGCTCGCAGGAGGAGGAACAGCAATTATGTATCGCGGAGAGGGAAGGAGAGGCACCCGGACACGAAGCTCTTTTATAAATCATCCAAAAAAACGAAACAAAAGGAAACGTTTTCTTCCACCGGGATCAGCGCTCAATCTTTCTCTATTTCATTGTCGCAGCCATGTAAACGTGAGTGCACAACTTTCTCAGACTGGGATGATGTCTTTTTTATGCGCGAATCGCGCGACAGAGGATGCTGCGAGCGTTATTAGCGTGATTAACAGCGGCCTTTTCCGTTCTCTCTTTGTGACTGATGAAAATGTGCCTATAAAGCGACAACATTGTAGCAGAACCGATCATAAAAGCGCACTGTGTTCGGCGCATAAATCTCCCTGGATGAATGCGACCCGGGCATAACAGCCCTTGAGAACAAAGTCTGCCATTAAAAGATCAAGTACAAAGTAGCGGCTAGACGGACCTTACTCCTTCTGTGCTGATGTATGCGCGTTGCTAATAAAATGTTACAAATTCGTTGCACACGGGACTGCGCGCTTTATGACGCTTACGTATACCGGCCCTTTATTGGATAGGAGTCGTGACCCGTGCAGCTTTTTACAGTTCGACTATTAACACTTTTTACGATCCCGCTTCCGAAACTTATAGTTTCGTCGACGTTGACGATTCAACTTTGAACAACATTGTCAATCGCTCTTGGTACCTTCGCTCGCTCAAAGCGTTCCGAGATTTATATCCAAACAACTTTTTTTTATTTTACTTTCAAAGGTTCTAAGTCTAATCAGGTGTGAATTACGATACAGCTTGCAACTTCTACGTTTCAACTCGAACGTTTCAATTGGATTTCTTTATCCTCGATTTTTGTATAGAATTTGAATTCATTTTGAATTGCCAAAGCTGGAATGTATTTGAAATTGAAATTACACTCTGCTACATTATGTTCGGATCTGGCAAAACCATTTGCTGATTAACACTGTGCGCGCGGTGCTGCATGTGTAACCCAATTAGCTAATCAGCCGCGAAATTCCTCGACTCGGCATAAAACCTTAATGTAGTCATTTGAGTTAGCAGAAATTATCCTCCCCCTCTCTGGGTGGTCCGCAGTGAAATTTTGCGACAGCCATATATGTTCGGTCGTTTTATTTATTTATTCTTGCTCTCTCTTGAGCACTCGAAAAAAAAGACAATTATTAAAAACTCCGTATTCTGAATCTAGAACTGAGTTCGTATAATTGAATTTTGACATCTTTACAAGCGATAAATTTGAAATGTAAAATACCTGATTACCGTGTACTTAATCCCTGGCTACGAAACCGTACGAAAAATCGTTCATCGTCACGGGTGCAAATGGCCAATTGAGTGCGATTTGTTTTAATCTACCAACGACCGGTCGCTTTTCGCGGATCAAAAAGCTTCTCACGACGACGGTCTCATCTCTCGCGTAGCTCCAGCATTTTATACAGCGCCGTATATTTTGACAGTTACGACTCGCGTTAACGATCGGATTAATTTTTATGGCTTTTCGCGAAATGAGACTCGCAGGAGGAGATATAAAGGGGGCATTTTTGCTCGGCGGGGTTTATACGCGCGTTTAACGTATCTCCCATACTCGCGAACGTTTCGAGCAGATGGCAACGTTTATAAGCTTCATTGCGGTCTCGATTTCAGCTTGACCTATTCGAAGACACATTTATTGCCACTTTGCGCGACATGCAATCAAGATATTATTGTTAAACTTGCAAATTCACGGTGAAATTCAAGCAACAATTTATCGAGACATCGTGTTCAAAACAACAGGTGTGACGGCAACTTCACGCGTAATTTACTATTAAAAACTTTTACTCTTCCAACAATTTTACAACATGTTCGGTTAAATAAAATGGTAAAAAATTTTTTTTCTCATGCTTGGACAATTTTTTGTTGCAAGTAAACCGTGAGAATAGGTTAAAGCCATTTGTTCGCATCCATGAGAGTTGTGTATAAAAAATTTCTCTTTCACCCGTTTCCTTAACTTCAATAATACGAGAACCTATGAAAGACGGTGGACAAAAACTCTTAAATTCGCTTGAACGCTTGATCGAAAGTCCGACCTCGGTGGTATTCCTTATTTTTGAAATCTTTCATCCGATCCACGCGTCGGGAAAGGATTGTGTATGGGGTCAAGAAAGACTCGCACATGGTTCGGGGGCTGAAAATAGCTGCGCAGGAAACAGATTGAATTTCTCGATTGCGTGTGTTTGGAAAATATTGAGCCGACGCGAAATGACATATCCAAATATTGATCTGGTAATCACACTATCCCGTAAATAAAATATTGATACGAAAATTTGTCAGCCAAACGATTTACAAATTTTCTTCAAAATTTAATTCGTTTCGCTCATGTGAATTAGACGTTTATGTGAAAGGAAATTGTAACATTTTTTTTTTTTTGCGGAATTTACATACCGTAAATTGTATATCCGCGTGTGAATGAAATGTTGCAGATTTTGAGATATTCAGTCGGATTTTATCTGTCGGAATTTGAAACATTTGTGTGAAATTCAGATTTTAAATACCAGCATGAAAATGTTCGTCAAAGTCGAGCTGCTATTTATTGAAATTTAATATACTGAAAAAAAAATTGATTTACATAGTTCAAATTGAGTATCAGTTGAAATTCAAATTTGCAACGAAAATTCTTGTACTAGACAGCTGAAACGTTTTTTTCCCTCGCTTTTCCTTCCTTCTAAACAGCTTCTTTCACATGTGCAAGATTGCTTTTTATTTTCACTGTCTGGAAACCCGTTTCGTTATCCTTTCCACCTTCACTTCATAAAAACCCCCAATTTCGCACAATAGAAAGGCTTCGAGAATCCTTATAAAAATCAACAGTACAATAAAACTTTTGTCCGTTGAATTACCCCATTGCGTTCGAAATGTCGGACGATTTTTCGGGAAAAAAGGGATATTTTTTTTCTCGGTGGCGCTGATTTTTCGTGGATCATCGGAAATCGGGCATGCGGGGGCATCAGCATTATATTGTCCAACGACCTCTTTTCAAAAAAGGTCTCCGTCCTATTGTGGATTTATTACGCGCCACGCAGATATACCCCATTATGCGTAGAGATGCAATGTTTGGCGCAAACATTCTTTCATCCAAGGAAATATTGTCGCGCATAAAATGCACGATTTTATGATCGCTGGAGTGCGTAAATCATTACAAAGTTATTGAACGTGTCCAATTTTGGCTTAAGAAAAACCGCTAAAGTTAACAACAAAAATTACATGCGATTTGGTAATTAAAATAATTTTCATTTTAAACTGATGGAAATCATTAACCTGATTTGGACATGAATGATCGCGTCCAAATATAAACCTTACATACACTAATACAAGTTAAGCAATGTGTGATCACACTTGAAAATAAAACTTGAACTTATTCTTAATCAAAGGAACATAAAAATTATATTACTTTGGAATTGACAACAGTTAAAAAAGTAATTGATATAATCAATCAAACGACTGTCTCAATTACAACTTTCATTTTTTTCATCTGCAACGGCCAATTGGCCTGATTGAATTTGTCAGTTGTACAAATTCAATCGACACACTCAGTTGGCTCAACAAAATGCATGACAATTTGTTTTGAACGTGTTGTTTTTTCAGCTACAGCATCTTCACGAGTAATAAAGATCAGATTTTCTTTAGCCATCGGGAAACGCACCATGGAGAGGATTTGGCGCTCCGGGCCGCGGCGCGCTCCAAAGACGCTTGTTCTTGTTGCGGAACACCAACGACGGCTATGATTACGACCATCGTCTCGAGACCAAGAGAAACTCTCGTCGTTGGCTTTAGCCGACAAACGATCCGGAACGCTTCAGTCAAAGAGTTTCATTCATCTGCGCGCGGCGAACTTCACTCGCCAAGACACGTGTGCCTAGGCCAGACTGACGTTGTAACTATAGAGGGATTTATGTCCCCCCATGCGAGAGCGCTCTTTAGCGCATGATCTTTTTGTGATCGCGTCCGAAAAATTGCATACACGACGTCTTAATTTAGTTCAACCGATGTTTCATCTTTTTCGAAAAATTTTACTCCAAAGGGTTTTTTTTTGTCGCCTCTTGCAAATGGAACTGAGCTTTATTTTTCAATTGATGAACTGCATACTTGTATCGAACGAAGGTCGACGACAAAAAGAGTCTGAGACCTTCGGGTCAAATTACTATCAGATCGCGATTTCCTCTCCGGCAACATTTTATCTTCTGAAAAGCTGTTCAGACAAGGCCGATAGACGTGCGTCGAGGGACAATCTAATGCATCGCGATCGATTTGCATTCATCTTTTTTGACTCCTCTCAAAAGACACGGCTGTATCTGGATGGGAAACCTCCATCCAGAACTGTCCATGCAGTGAATCCACCTCAGACCTTCGTTCTGCTTCCATAATACCGTCGCAAACATTCAATACCAAATGTTTACATCTCGAGTCGACGAGCGCAAAAGCATATCTAGCTTTTTATCGAAACTTCAATTTTCTTCGCTTACTAAAAGGATCCCCCGAGCTTCTAAGTGCACTTGGTCGAATCGGGCTGCTATAGTCGAACTGAAAGTATAATTTCTTTTTGTACCAAGATGCATCTTATTTGTTTGTTTGTTTTTATTTTTATTTCAAAAATTTTTGGCTCAATTTTTTGGTCTTGTTTTTTTGTACGAGGGAACTTGTCATTTGTTGTTATCAATGCAAAACCATCGCTGCGACTGTTTTCGTTGGCAAGCAAGACAGATCGTTATAGTGAAAGATCGTTTGTTTTTGCATTTTGTTTTCGTCGCTTGTTTGACACGGTCGAAAAAATTTTGGCGAGCTTATCTGCGAGACTTCTGTGTGTTCAAAAAAGGCTCTGCACTTATCTAGGTATAACACTCGCTAAATGAAATAATTAATGGAAGCACCGATTCATCAATCTTGTTCCCCGGGCTATCTAACTTTCTAAACTTCGTGTTACAAAAAGTTGACGAGGGCGATTGCGCAAGTTACGGTGTCGTATTTTATACACGTAGGCGTTAAACTGCGCGCGCGAGGCTGATGAGATTTGCGACTACCTGTGATGAGATTTATAATTCCAAAGAGCGCGATCGTGAGCTCCGACCCTCTTTTCCCCTTCGTATATTTCTACTTAAACATGAACGTTTATTCAATCAAACATTACGTACCATCTTTTCAGTTCAAGATGAGAAAAAGTTGAAACTTTTGTGCAACTATTATTTCGCACGTGCGTTGAAAAAAAGGAAAAAGAAAAGAATGTAATGAAAAAATATTGCCACGTTTGAAATGGAGGGAAAAAAAGATTTACTCGGTGTGTGCAAAGTCACGAACGTATTTTCCTTCTTTTATATATTTTTATATGGAATTGGCGTCGTTTGTTTTGTCAGAGAGCGATTCAAATGGAAATCTGAGTAATATGAGTTTCCTATATCAAGCTTTAGATCACTGACACTGACAAACTGGTAGACAAACGTTATTCATGTTTTGATACAAACGAAAATTGAATTTCACTTTGATTGACAGTTCTTGCCTAATACGAAACGATCCTCTCTCTCACTCTATTAAATTGCGCCGCCTTTTCACACAAGCCTTGTCACAGTTGATAACTCAATTTCTAAACATTCGTCGTTGATCATTTAGAACAAAAGTGTTACTTGAAACTTGTTATTCTTTTTTTGTCGATCATCCTGGGACATTTGTTAGTCGCTGCAGGATTGACCTCTCGGTGCATACCAAAACGTCGAGAACCAAGGAGACGTGCGGATTTTCACGAATGCTCATTCTTGTTGGCTCTCGAAAAGCAAAACTGATGGCGATGTATCTCAACTGGACGAGATATTTGAAAGTAAAATTGTACGCGCCGTGGAATGGAAATTTTAGTGGCGGTTGGGCATTGAATTGCCGGGGCGCAAATATGCGCATGTGCTTGGTCGGTGCGCTGCTGAGCGAAGGGACGTCCATCCACCTGAGCATGCAAATATTTAGCGACAAAAAGGCGCGGACGAGGCAAAGAGGCAGCGACCACTCGGAAAGATAGCGACCGAAAGCATCAGCAGCCGAGATAAAAAGGATTGTCCCTCTCAGCGCGGCATTAGATATACGCTCGATGCGTCGGTACAATTAATCACGCGATCGCGGTCAAGCGGAACGTGCGTCCCGCTACCGGAGTTACAATTTGTTATGGCTGACAGGGTCTCTCTCTTTCTTGGGTCCTGCCAACCTTTTTCTACGTCTCGCCGACGGTAATCGCTGCGGCTGTCTGCGCCAAATTTTCAACCGCACACTTTATACTTGGATATCATATTCTCACCGAGCTTGTGATGCCCCCAAGGGTACAGCTTTTCCGCGCGTCAATTTGTGATCAAGATTGATGCACCGTTGGGATCCTCCAAGGTTTCGGCGCGGGGATAAATATTTATATTGACGACCATCGAAACGACGCCAATCAAGAGATTATTGATACAAGATGATATTTAGACCCTGCCATTGTGAGGCGCTTATGAATTTTGGATGAAGCGGAAAAGATCAGACTTTTCGGCGGGGTGATGGATGAAACGTTATAACGAGGAAGTTGCGGTTTATTAAACGCCGAGGATACTTTTTTTTCGCCAGGGACGACTTGATTGATTGAATTTTCTTTGGTCCTGAGGATGAGAAAAACTTGGGATTCACTTTGTGTTACCCAAGGAATGATAGATGGTTGACCCTTCTCCTTCATTGTTGAAGGCAAATTTTGCATCATCTTTATCTTGTAAATAACGGACATTAATTGCCCATGATACTCTCTGCTTCTTACTTCCTCTTTTTGTCCTGTTCTTTTTTTTGTTTCGTCGGATGCTAATAACCTGTCGCTCGCGGTATTAAATATTGTTGCGAAAAATGATGCGCACTTTCGAGATGCAATCATCTTTAGCGGTAATTTTATTGTAAGCCCCGGTATCTGAGGGCATTAAATTTGATTCCCACTTGAACGGATCTGGCGCTAGTCCTCAAAGACCCCTGGAATGGAATATCCGGATAGATGCGCGCCTGACCTGCACAATGCGATGTTATCGCTTTCGAAATATATTTGCGATAGAAAGACGTTCTTGTCATGCGAGACTTCCAATCTCTTCGCGCGAACCAACGGAACAAAATTATATTTTCAAACCGTTGAATTTTACTTTGAAGTTAAACTTTTGAACGATAAATTTTCAAATTGAACCTTGAACTTTGAACGTTTGAACTGTTGTTTTCTGTGATATATGAACAATTAATTTTGCGACTGTCGAGGTTTCATTTTTGTAGCCGAGTGAATTTTGTGTCATTGAAAAATTTTTGTGAAAAATGTATGCAGCGATGAAAAAAAGAAAGGTTGTTCTTGATTAACGGATAAGTTGTGCGATTAATATCATGTTACCTACACGAAAGAGTGGGATCGAATCAGCTTTATCGATACACGGTCAATTATTTCTGAAAAAAGATTGTTATTACTATCGAGTAACGCATTAATGGGATGTCACGTATGAAAGATCAATTTCATGCGTACCCACATACACCTACGAATGTCTTTTTATTTTTATTTCTGTTTTTTGTTTCGTTACAATCGATCACGTTGCGTAATTTACATTGCGCAAGGGTATACTGGTCCGTTGCGACTTATAAGGGTAAGAGCAAAAGCCAAAAGTGTTAAAATGTAGATTGAGATCTTCAACGCGGTCTCGATTTTTCATTAATTATGAATCAACCCGTCTCGGCGGGCGATACAATATTTAATTTGATTGCAATCTGATTCGATGTGGGCTCAAAGTTTAATTTCAGCCAACGGGTTTTACGATGGTAATATACTTTTAAAAGCACAGTCTTCTCTTTGTAAATGATATGCATGCAATGCGCACCAACCACCTTTTATATGATCCGTTGGAAATTAAAATTATTTCCCATTTCATCCGTAGCTGATTATTTTATCTTTCGGTTGCCGAGTTTTTTTCAATCTAAATTCAAATATTTTTTCGAATTGTCGAAACAAAGAAGAACAGAAAGAAAAACCAAAACAAAAGAACAATGAAAGTGAATGTACAATTTTGTTGTTTACAAATTACAAAAACAAAAGTGTATGTAATAAAAGTAAGATGAAAATGGTTAATTAAAAAAAAATTCGTTTGTACCTATTTGTTCGACATGGAAACTTGATTAACGGCATGAATCTCGTTTTTTGTACTTAAGTGTAATTAACGGGCCTGCAACGAATTTATGATTCAATTTGAAACGACGATAATCCGATTGTGTTCGATTCAGTCTCAGCGCTCGAGCGGCAAAATCTGGATTGCGCGACCAATTTCACGACCGTTTTAAATATCAAAAAGAGGTGTCCGGACTTTTCTGCCCGGCTGGGTTTTGTTTCGCGGATGCGTTTTGCGGTCGGGTCTCGATTCCCATGTAATCGCGATGTTACGATTGCAAAGACGGGCGTGAGAGCTGATTTCAGCGCCGCGCATTGGTAGACGAGAATAAAAAAGTGTACACGGCGCAAGCCGCATCGGCAGCTCGTGCTGTTCAAACCGGCCGTGGCAACGAGAAAAACTGGTCTCAAATTGCGCGTCATATCCGCTTTATTAACAGAGTCAGCCGTTTAATGAACAACCGCGGACTTGTGCCGAAGAAATTCTCCTGATCCGGACCACCACCGGGACCAAAATTACAACATAGTTCTGCTGTTTGCAGATTTTTTTTCCTCCTTCGCCGCGTGGCATTAGATTTTATACGACCAATTCTAATCAACAAACGGACTCTTTTTCTTACCGGGGTAATTTATCTTAATGTTAATTTCTCAGGGTAAAAAAAGTGAAGGAAGAAGTTTGATTGTAATTTACGAAATGAAACGTGAGTTTCCTAGGAAGCTGTGGGAACGTTTCTTGCGAACCCGTTATTTGTATCCAATTTAGAGTCCTTTTTTTAATTTAATGTAAGGTTTTTGATATGACAGAAAATTCGTCGCCGACGCGACGATGATTACGATTGAAAAGCACGGTTGGGCCACGCAGTCGGAGGATGACGTGCACGCGGCCACCAACATCGCAATCAAGTCATAAACTTGTAAGCGACGAAAGAATCGTCTGGCAGCACATCCGTTCTGTGTACATGCATTTTCATTCTTTCATTCGCGTTTCGTTGTCTCACATCATACAAACATTTACACGATTTCATTCATGTAACAAGCATGTGCAAATGAGTTCCCACTCGGTCGGTCGTGTCAAACATGACACCCCACACGACGGCAACTATCATCTGTTAGCATTTGTCACAAAACCATCAATGAACGTCGCGCGATGGCTCATGTATATTCTTTCACACATGTGATGTATTTTGATAACACTTGGGAACCATGTTTTATTCAATTCTTTTTCAATTTTGTCTCCACTTTTAATTTCCAATGATGAATTATTATCAAACAATTCAGTTCTTTCCAGGAAGAAAATACATTTCAAAATATGTTGTACTTACATTTCCTATATCTCAAATATATTCATATATATTCTATATAAATTATTTTCAAAGCAGCAATAAATTATACAAATAAAATATTAAATGAATATAATTTTTATTATATATAAAATATATTTATATAAAAAATATACAATTAAAATATATTTACACGTATATTTTTGTCCTTGTGGGTTATATATAATATATCGTATAAAATTATATAATTGATTAAAATATAGAAATATGTAATTTCTATATTTTATTTCTTTATTAATTTGTTAAGTTCGGTTCTAAATTTTATATTTAACTTTAAATAACTATTTGAAAAAAAAAAAAAATGATGATAATTATGGTTCACTGTCTGAAATTATATGTGCCACTTAAAAATTTTTAGTTTCAATATTTTTTGTTCTCGGACCTTGAACGAGAATCATCGTTTTGAAAATATTTTTAACGCATATAACATACCACACGATGATGACCATGGATAAGCAGTGCGTCATCGTAAGCACTGCTTAAAGCTCGAAATTTCTTGCACACGGGGAACCCCCGCTAAGATGACCCTGAGCCCCAGCCGTAGTAAATCGCCTGTTGGCTTGAGAAATCTGAGATTCGTATATTGCACGCATACTTTATTTTTGTGCACTAGAGTGGAATTTGCAATAAAAAGTATGCGTAATCTGATGTACTCTTGCAGAGATAGACTGCATTCAATAAGTGTACAATACAATTTTTTTTGTCATCCTTGAATTAGGTACCTACTTGCACGACAAAAAGATAACAGTTAACTTGTCGCTCAGTTTAATCTTATCGCACTGTATAAATGTCCTTATTGAAGCTAATCAAGATTATCTCTAATCATAATTATACCAAAAAAAGTAAACACCTTAAAACAATTATTTAACCTTTAATGTAAATTAAATTCAATCCAAATCTAATTAAATCATAATTTTTTATTAATTTAAAAGTACAAAAAAATTATGATATTGATATTAATAATTATTTATCGGTAAAAGATTTGTATTTTGGTATTTGAATTGGTGTAATTATTTTTTGTACTACGTTGACCTTAATTATTTTTTATTTTCAAGTCAAGATCATCAGGTGTAGTGAAGAAAAAAAAAAAGGGGAAAAAAAGTGAGTAATAGTCGGTACACAATCGTTCACGGGAATCACCAACTCGTGAAGCACATAACGCGGAAATACGGTTTCGCCTGGAAAGAGCCCCCGGAGCAGTGTTTCTCTCCCACCAGGCGGAATCGGACGGTGCAAGTCGGCAGGTGGGCCCATCTAACTGACTCGTATCCGCAGCGTCCTACGTAGCAGAATTTCGACGGACACGCGCGCGCCACGAGATAGAAACGCAGATTTTACCGCTCGTTCTTTTCGTTTCTTTTCTTCCTCATTGCCGACCTTTAAGTCAGTCCAAACTTTTGCTTCTTCTTTTCTGCGCCTTTGTCCTGCTCCAGGCCTTTCTTTTGCCCTTTGCAATCTACATCTCTGATTCGTCTGTTCACTTACTCCTCGTGAAAAATATGCTCGCTCTTGTGATGTAATGGGCCTGTGTATCCAAGAATAATTATACGGTCACTGTTACGCAAGGAATTGTCAAACTTGCAAACTTTCCTCTTTGTTTCTTTTCGTTGTACCTTTTTTAATTTTACTTTTGCAAAATCATTCAAGGAAAGCGAGTTCAATTTTTTAGGTTCAAAAAGAAAAGAAAAAATTTGTAAATTATATTTTTTATTGGTTGATAATAAATAAATTGTTTGTTTTTTAATAAATATTTGGAGAGGTTTTGGGTTCTGTTCGAGATGAGGATCGTCAAGAGGTTTTCCTGTATAAAAAAATGAAATCTGAATGATGACATAGAAAAATATAATAGAATTTTGAGAGTTCAATTTTTAAAAAATCTTACTTGGTGGAGTGATTTATCCAATAGGAGGAGAACCTGGTGGAGGTACAGGGGCAGGTTGAGGGCCCGATGGACCGACTGGTTGAGGGCCTTGTGGAGGCACTGGTGGAAGAATTGGTGCAATTATTGGTGGAAAGCCTGGCGGAAAACCTGGTGGATATCCTGGCATAGCTGTCGAAAAACATTTGTCGATTAAATTCTCACTCATAAAATTTCAGAGACAAACTTTCCTTAAGTCAACGAAATCCAAATCTTATAAACCAAAATTCAATTAAAAATTACCTGGACTAGGTGTCGTAGAAGTTGTTCCTAAAACACAAATTTCAGTTTAGTCAAACTTGTTTATTTTCAATTACAAATTCAAATTAGTATAAAAATCCAAATTGAAAAAAAAAAAAAAAAATTGTAACGAAAATTATCGAATATGATCATTTGAGTTCGGTGTTGTTTTTTCGGTTCACCTTTTTTTTCATCTTTTATAAAGTATCCCAAGAGGTTGTAATAGGAAATGCAGCGCAGCGCTTCTGGATCCAAATTGGAGAGTTCGTTGATGGAGACTCCTTTGTCGATCAGTAGCGCGATGTAACGAACGTGAACCATGCACTCGGCGTCTGTAGGAACGTCGTCCCAGTCCCACAAGAGGTCCCATTTGTGGTGCCAGAATGCATCGGCTTGCCGCAGAGCAATCAAACCGAGGCACAGAACCAAAAACAGTTTCATCGTTTTGGTTCTATCCCGATGTTAATTTTAACTTTTTTTTTCAACAGTTTGAAACGTGACTGGGTCACTACTGAATTCTGACAATTCCACAACTTCTTTTTATACTCATCGATTAATGATCAATTGATAAGCCTGCTCGTACGTCGTATATTTCCTGAACAGGTGTTTCGGGCAGGCAAACATTACGCAAATACCAAAAAAAAAAGTAGTTCATTCTATCGTCACCGTTCTCGTTTCATTTGAGATTTTCGTTTGATGACAACACGAATAACAAGATAAATTTCTGACGAAAACGATAAAACGAAAAGGTTACATTTCGTTTGCAATTTACAAATTATTGTTGGTAGAAAAAAAAGGCAACAACTTTTATATCCCCGATTGACCTTTGCGAGTTATTAAAATTGCGTGCACATAACTTGTTGAAGTGAATGCTTTTTTCTTCGGCCCACACAAGTTGGACCGAACGAAATATTAACACATTTCTGAATGTGCCGGGTAATTAAAGGAATCATAAAAATCCTTTTACATTGCCGCGTATCGGATAACAAACCGACTCCTTTTTTATATTCACTGCGATGAAAATATATCCGCGAATGAACTACAATTTGCAGGGCTGTAAATTACTCGCCGTCGCGCTTCTTATGAGCTCGCCCCGGCGATTCTTCAGTGATACACTCGACGCGATCTCTCTTTTTGTTGTTTTCGCATAAAAGTTTTCGCCTGGTACTTTTTAACTGAATTTGAATTGAAAAAAAATCGTAATCAGCCGGGTCGGTGCGTTTGTGCCTTGAACGTATGCTTAAAATTTAATGCTGTCTTTTGTTGAGTTTTTTGGCTGCTTCAAATTTGCGAGAAACGAAAATTAGCCGTGGATATAAATGCTCGGTTTTGCGTTCTACAAGGGTATACTTATTTAGCGAAAGAATGTTGTCGTGAAGCGGATTGCACGCCAATTTTGACAATTATTTTGATTCATTTTCTACATGCTTCTTTCATTGTCAATGAAATCTCCAAAATTTGACATTCGTATTGACAAATTTTTTTATCGAATATTTGTTTTTTTTCTATTGGTAAAGGACAATAGAAAAAAAATAGATAAATGAAATTACGTTCATGAGAAAGTTGGTCAAGTAAACTTACAGGTTTATTATGATAAAAATCGACATTTCAATTTGATAAGTGGATAGTACTAATCAACGATGAAGTAATTTTTGTTTTTGTGGCACGCGTTAAAAAAAAAGGTGTCACGCATTATTAGAACTTGCTCATGGACTTGCATCATATTTGTCTTTCTTCATACCAATAGATTTACTTTCAACATTTTCTGTAATTATTTTTGTATTTCAAAAATTGTGTGCTAAAATAAATAATCATATTAAAATACTTTCAATCAAATAATTTATGATTTGAATTCCAAAGGACTGCGAAATCGATTCAATTGTGTGTACGAATTTTCAATGCGCACCGGGCGAGCGCAATTGAAAATCGTTTTCCACTCGTTGATTAAAAATCGAGAAACGTTCTTAAAATTATACCATTATTGTAAGTTTTTGTTTACAATTTCTCGTAGAATCGGTACATGCCGCCTCATACTCCCATTACACTCTGTATACTATATACAGTTCAGTAAATTTTCATTAATGAATTAAAATATTTGGTATAATTTTTTTCTCAGTGTAGTTATGAAAATATTTTACATTATATCTTGTTTCTAAATCGATGAAATACTGATCAAGATAAGCAAAATATAGATTTAAATACTCATAGATAGGATCTGGAGCGGCCATATGGTATCGTGGGACAATTTTATGAGTCGTTTGCGCTGTTGACCGCGACTTATTATGACGAACCGAAATAACTATCTAATTTCTCGTGCAACTTCAAAGGCAAACTCTTTAAAAACAAATAAAATTTATAATCTTGTTTACAACTTTGAAAGAAAAAGTTCGTTTATGAGGTTAATTAATTTGGTTTACTTTTGTTATTGTAGATATACCAGCGCAGGTACCACCGCTCACACCTGGGACGAACAAGAAGATGACCGAGGCCTTAAAGGCCTCGTTTGCTTCTTGGGAAAAGGAGCAAATCCGCCTCAACATTACCAAAGGTAAACAAATAACATTTTTATAACTGTATCCGAGTCTCGAATTTTCGTATGTTATACAACGAATCAAAACAAAAAAAAAATTAAATCTAAATTTGAAATTTAAATTTAAAATCAAAAATTTTGTTCGGCATCTGGCTTTTAAGATTCTGTCCAATTAACGGCGTAATTAATTAGCCACTATCGAAAATTGCCATTTCTGGATGCGTTTTATCCGTTCCTTTGGTACACAAAGTCACTTTAATGATACACATTTCCGACACAATCAGAATTAATTAGTCGCGGTCATAAATTTATTCAAAATTATGCGCTCGCTTATTATCATGAAAACCTGGGTATTTTTATCATTTCATGACACGAAATCGGACAACACCGAGCCGCGCATGCGTAAAGATATGATAAAATAATTTCAGAAAAATGAGCAAAACTTTGTCCGGCGCTCGAAACTTGAAAAATGAATGTTGTTTTTGCCTTTGTTATTTTTTTTCCTCTTCGTGTCGTTTCAGTGACGTTTCGCAGCCATTGTTTTGGCGACCTCGTTTGTGACTTTTCCCCCTTGCGGACAGGCGAGCGCGATCGAGTTCAGTAGGCATAAAGAACCGATCCGTCCGAGTGCTCTTTTGATTTGATCCATGAATGATATGAGAATCTAATTTGACTGCCATTGTTCAATTCCAGCTATTCGTGTACGCGAAACAATCGTAAAACGGATTGTTCGCGAGTATCAAGTCTAATTGCGATGTGTACCATTTTTGTAATATTTTATTACAATCTGTTCCTTTTTTTTATTACAAAACTCTATTGCAAACTTTTGTTTAGAATTCATTACAATTTTATCTCTATAACAAAAGTTTTGTATTAAGAACAAATAAGATTACCTGGGAAAATGTATTATAAAATATACCAGCATAAATATTAATTTATTACAATATTATTTTGTATAGTATTATTGTTATATTGAATGGGAATGATTTTCCATTTATTCATGAGAAATGGGGAAAACAGTTTGAGGTAAACGTATAAAAATATTAAAAAAGTCAAGTTTTACTATGAAGCCATTCATTGTTTTTATTGTCGTTTACTTACAATCAAAGCTTTCTTTGAGAAAGAAAATGAATGAATTTGCCCATCTGGCCAAGATGAAGACTTTGACATACAATGGAGCATATAAAAACAAAAACATCGCGCCATTCACACTCGTAATCCGATTCTCGGCAGATACGATCAAACGGCATCAATAAAATCTCATCCAAATGTGTAATGGTCGTGTGCGTCGCGTGACGTGATCGCGTCGATACGGGTGATGAAAGAGGGTTTGCGAAGCGAGGAAGGACTGAAAAAAGAACTCTGAAAGCGAAAGAGGGAGAGGTCCGAGCGAGGTGGAAGAAGGCGCGAGGGAGACAGAGGGATGGAAAGAAAAAGGAGAGCGCGCGAGCAGAGAGGGAAAACAATGTGAGGGCCCGAAACAATATCGGCGCGGTCGAGCGATCGGCATCGCATCGGATCGGAGCGGGTGCGTGAATGCGTGCGTGCGACGCGATGCGCGGCGATCGTGAATGCGACGCTGATGGGGAGCCGATGCCACACATCCGGTATGCGCATTCAGAGCCACGCGGGTGTGACGTTATTTCCGGCCTAGATGCCCTCGGTGCGCGTATACCCTCGGCCGGGCGCATCACCTCTGCTGACCTCACTGAACCCAGCGCCGTTCCACTTGCAGACACCGCCCGACTCGACACATCCCAACAAAGAAGTGCGAAACAATCGCGCAACCCATTTGCATTGCTTTTTCGACTCCGACGGCGCACTTTTTGCGACACTCCCGAGCGCGCCAGTTCCTTCGCACTTGTGCCGTGCGAACCTCTGACGTCATGCACGAATTCGCGCGCACCCATTGTATGCACGGCTATCCCCGTTTCGCTCTCAAACTATTTTTGCTATCCAACTTTTGTATTTTATAACCACTTTTTCGGCACGGTTCTCTCACTCTGCCTCTCGTCAAATTTCCAACGTCCCGCTCGTGATGTTTGAAGACAAACATTCGACGAGTGTTCGCCAGTCTTATTTTAAGACTCACGTTGCTCTTAAATGTTTCAATCAAAAGATTCAAAGATAGAAGATCCGAATGACATCGAACATCAAACGAGCCAGTGGTTGTCCACGTTATCTCTTTTGATTCGATGGATTTTTTTTATTTTCTCCATATTTGTCATTCAAAAAGTATATGTTTGGTCAAACAAACTGTATCGTTGTACGAGACTGACGCATAATTGAGGACTAGACTGTTTCCAAAAAGTTTACAAGATGGTTTGTAATACTTGGATAGTGGAGATAATACAATTTGTTTTTTTCTTTGCAGTTGAATTTTATGAAATTCTTTGCGATTTCGGTTGGTTTGCTTTTGCCGAAAAAGGGACGTTATCAAGTAACGCAGAGCAGTGGAGTGCAACAGGTAAGCCACCTGTGCAACAGGTAGAATCGACCCCGGACCGACAAAGTGGCCGGAAAATCTGTTGCGATTCACCTGCCCCGAGCATTCCCTCAACGCAAACTCAATGGACCGGCAGTAATGGCCCCAAACAGAAGTTGAAACAGACAAGAGCTTTGTCGAATTATTATGATGTTGCCAACAAGTGGATATCTCTTCTCAAGAGCACTCTGGTCTAATTTTCGTGCGAATGTATCTCGAAATCTTGTAGTAGCATTTTCTGAAATAGGATTACGAGTACTTTTTCATTCATCCAAAAATTGTGAATGAATAGCCATTCAGTTGAGAGAAAACGGAACTTTGAAAATTGTTTTTGTTTTGTTGTTCAGTAATTGTCAAAATGTTCCTTTTTTCAAGATGTTTTTTCTTTAATATTTTTATTATATCTTTTTTATTATGATAGAAAATGAAATAGATTTTATGAATGAACGTACGTAAGCGCGCGTAAGCCTGAGTGTCGGTGATAAATATAGGAAAGGTGAGCAAAGACGTGCAGTTTCTTCCAAGTCGATCAAAGAGTGCCGCCGATGTTTGAAGATCGCGCCGATGTTTGATTAACTTATTCTTTGTCAGCGCTGTTAACAAACCCTCGACCGACCCCCTCGCCCTTGCCCCGGGGAACACTTCATTATTGGATTCGTTGTTTGCATTAGAGGGGCAGGGAACGACGGACCTTTTGAGACACCGAGACACACGATATTTCGTCAGAATAATTAACGAACTCGTCACTCTCTGCGATTGAACAAAAAAATATCTCCAATTTAAATTCGTAATTTCGATTCAAAATCAAATTTTTCAAAATAACATACATAGTCTAAGAAAAAAAATATTATTTTAAATTAAAATTAATTTTTCATTTAATTTAAAATCAATTAATTGAAAACAAAACTATTTGTTATGATAATTGAGTTACTGATTTTGATTTTACTTTTTCCATCAAAGTTTTTCTTTTCAATTTTCAAACTAAAAGGTTGTAATCAGATCTTCATTTTGTATTCTTACACAGATTTTTCATTAAGTTAACAATAAAACTTAATTAAACTCGTCCTCGTTGAATTATTTAGCTTCATTTCAACATGAAATCACTTAAAGCGCGGCTCTAATTGCGACTCCTCGAATCGTAGTCGCGCGATCTAACAAACAATGCTAAACAGCGCTGAATGGCTTTTCCCATCGCGCCGGGACAAAGTCGGCAGTATAAACAAACGCGCTAGCGTCTTCATCTTTTTCATCGACCCGTCTTTACATTTGCACAGAAACAGATACTACGAAACAATGCAAGACGCGCGTGCAAATATGGGCGCGCACTTCAAATGGGATATTCCGATGATTCCTCGTCGACATTGTTTTCTCAAATGCTGAAGAGTCCGATCGGAAAATCCAAGTTTCCTTGGTATGCCATCACCAAAATTGTAAAATAAATTCTGATTATTTTAATCGATTGGTAACGAATGAATGATAAATTAATGAATTTTTATAACAGTGAAAATTATTTTTATGTTTGCAGATCCGAGGCAATGGTCAGAACAAGCAGTTGTACACTGGTTGCACTGGGCAATCAGGGAATTTTCGTTAGAGGGTGTGGCGATGCAACCATGGCAGCAAATGTCCGGGAAACAAATCTGTGCCATGGGCAAGGAATCTTTTCTCGCACTTGCGCCCGCGTTCATGGGCGACATCCTGTGGGAGCATTTGGAAATATTACAAAAAGGTAAAAATAATTTGTTTTTAAACCCCAAAATAAAACTCACACGCCAAAGGGAAAAACATCTAAATTTAACAAATGTCAATTTTGAAGATTTTAATTTTAAATGATATTCTGAACAATGTCTGAAAAAATTTTTTATCGAGGATTTGGAAATTTTGGGCAGTCTGAAATTACAGGTTTGAGATTTGAAAATTGAAGAAATGGGAATTGGAGGATTGCATGTGAATCGCGAAAACAGATCGTGTTTCGTGAAAATCTGTGATTCTCGGGGGCGTAGCGATTGGGGTCTTCATTCAGAAGAAAAGTCCAGGGCCCCGGATGCATGAGCTACTTACGGCATCTCTCCGAGTGTCCGAGGGGCCCCCTCAAGCTTCCGGCCGTGACGTCCCTTTGTCACAGAACGTTATTGGACAAAATTTGGCAGATCGAATGCACCGTCCTTTGCTTTGGCTCGTGTAATGCGATACCGATGTCACATTACGTTTTCGTTTAACAGATTGGACCATTTTTTTCGGCGTCAGTTTACTGCTTTGGATATGACAAATTTTATCTCATCAAATAAACTTGACGCGCCTTTTTTCTGCCCGTCTTTTCTACATCTGGGAGAAAGAAGAAAAAACATAAAAAGAAGTACAGAACATTTTCATTTCATTTTGTAATTGAAATAATGAAACCTGAAATTGGATGTTGCAATTTTTTGTTGTAAAAATATTGCCCAACGGAATTACCATCAATTAGCATTTCGCATTACGAAAAGTCGAGTACGAAAGCCCTTTCTGGATCGTGTGCATTTCATTATCGCGCGCGATAAACATGTGCGGCAAGTGCGAAAAGTCATTGTCATACTCTCTTTCCCTCTCGCGATTTTTTTATCCATCTTCATTGTTGTAGAACAGCCGGATTTATGCGTTCACCTAGAGCAGCAGCGTCAGGCGCAGCGTGGGTAATCGCTTTGATTCGTCGAACGAGAACGGATATTAGGAAACTCTTGCGCTGCTTAAAAAAGTAGAAACTAAAAAGCCGCATCCTCTGTTGCTTGACACGAAACCAAATTAACTAATGTCACTTTTGCGAATCGATTGATTTCAAACTTCTTTTTCCGAGAGAAAAGCGTGATTCCTTCCAATTCTGTGTAGAAATTCCTGTCAAATGAGTGTCTCGTACAAATGAAAAAGAATAAAAAAAAAAAAAATGAAGAAAATCACATTTCGAAATTACATTTCATGTATGTAAGAAATAACATGGAGTCAAAGATTTTTATTTCATTCAATTTAGAATTTATGACAAACGTTGAAGTTGGTTCAAAAGTTGAGGCAAATTTGATTTATGAATCAGGCAAAACATCGTAAAAGTAATACGAAATTTATTAATGAAACATTAAACAAATGAATAAGATTTTTTTTTCATGAAAACAATGTGTAATAAGATTGACTAAGGGACTGGTGCGAGTCTCATTGACGCAAATGTGCCCCCCCCTCCGCCCCCCTCTTTCTGTTTCCTGTTGGTTTTACGCAAGGACTTCCGGTCGAGCGGCTCTCCACTCTTGTTACACGAGTTGCTTGTGTTTCGAGAAGCGAGAGATGTTAAAAACAGCAAGGTAAAAGGAAAAGCACATTGTCCGATGGCCCGGCCGAACTCTGAGCGCGACGTGACACGAATTTCAGAATGGAAAACCCTCGATGATTAATATTCTTTCATGTTCCCACTTGAGAATTTATTACAATCTTTAGAGTAAAAATGACCAATTTTTTTTTAGATTTTATTTTTCATGACTCGTTTTGTGAGAAAACAAGGTTCCCCTGCATCTCATGGGATCTTTCATGGAAGCACTTTTGAAATGACAAACTCTTGTTTCTTTCGTTTCAGATGTGGATCTAGAGAAAGCCTCTCTGGAGAACATGCCGGCGAACTTGTACGAAAGCGTTTGTGTGCCAGATCTCGGGGACTTTTTGGGCTACCAGAACGCGAACAATGCAAGCACGCCGGATCACAAGAGTCCTGCGACTCCAGCGAGCTCGACCACGTCCAACTCCTCCGGCCCGTCGAACCCGATCCAGGCGATCCCGCAGCCGGGTTCCGTCGCGTCGCAGCCCACCGTGCCTTTGCAATCCAGACAATATCATAACGATGGTAAGTAAACAACAGAACAGACCACTTTAGGAGAGTTCTCAAAATCAGATTAGTTCACAATAATGACAATCCTGCTATTTTAGTATAGATTTAACAGAGAACAAAAAATGTTAATCAAAAATTGAGAGCCGACTCGGATAGAACTGGTAATTACGTCTTGTTTCGAAACCATCAAATTAGCTGCGGAAAAAAATAATAAAAGGATCGCAGGGAACCCACCCAGAGAGCTCTAATCGGTCGCATAAATTCTGCCTGACTTTTGTTCTAATCGAACTTCACGTGAACGGCTGTCGGTCGAAGGGGTTGCTCATTTTTCCTTCATTCGACCTGTGAAGCACTATTTAAATGATTCCAACCCGATTCGTCACGGCTTTTTGGGCTGGCGCTTTCATGTGCCGGCGAATCGCTGATGATCTATCATCCCACCAATTTTCGGCACCTAAAGGTCAATGACTCTGGACAAAAGTTGTTTGAACAAAAAATTGAAAATAACAATCGACGAAAACCAAATTGGTTAGAATGAAGTTGAATTTTGAAAAATGTTGTTTTAATAGTGTGAGAAGGAGTATAAAAGGTATGAATCATTTACTTTCTAATTGATCGTATTAGTTATACCAATTCCAGCTAATTTGACTAATTTCGTTGATTCGTTCAAGTTTTCCATGCGAAGGTTACGAGCGAAAACAACTCAATTAGACATTAGAAAGGCGTTTTTCGCCAGGTGGGCTACACTTGGGACCGCGGGATCCTCTATTGCAATACAAACGAAAGCGTTGCGACTGCGAAGTTTCTCATTGTTACGTCAGAGTAGATACCATCTCCTTTCAATCCGTCCAGTTGCGTATGCGGCCTCAGCACTCTCATTATCCGTCGCTGACTTCTCGTTTTCAAAGTCCAGACGTCACAGCGCAAAATTTCAATTAGCACGATTGTTTAATAACGTTTGTTTTACGTCACTTGGTTAGGGATAATTATTATTATGAAATGCGCGAGATTTGTCGCTCGCACGTCGAGCGTTAGAATTTCGTGCGTTCAATATTTATGACGTGTCAGAAAATTTGCTTTTTCAAATGGCCGTAGAATTATCGGTGGACCTCCCACGACGAGGGATTGATCGCTATGCAATCGTCTGCTTTCTCACTGGAACGATACTAATTGAATACTAACATCGCCTAAAAAAACACGTTTTCATCTTCAAGTTCTGAGTTTTTGAACCGCCGTCGATTTTGCACAAAAGAGAATCATATTTAAATATTCAGCACTTCGTTGGAAATGAAGATCACGACAGTTGAAAATAAATTTCAAACGCCACTGATGGGCTTCGACATTTTGTCAATAAAATTCAAATGGTTTTCCAGTCGTGATAAAAAAAAACCCAAAAGAAGAATATGTTTCGCTTGAATTTCCATTGATAAATTTGTGTCTGAAATTCGAAGTGGAATGTTTCTCCCTTTGTTCTAGAATTTTATTAGATACATCTTATCCTTGAATCGCGAGAGTTCGCATGGCAAAGATCTCGTCGACGAAACAAGGTTGAACGCAATTCTGACGAATTTCGCAAACGAGAAAAATTAAAGTGTAACGAAAGAATGGAATTATAATCTGACGGGAGTAATCGATGCGCGGTATCGGTTTCATCGTCGGAGCCCGAAAGCGAGGATAAGCGAGAGTCTCGAAGCGAGGACCTCGGCGCATAACGTAATAGCTCTAGCAAGCTGAAATAATGAGTCTATTATGCGCTCGTTTGTGTTAGCTGTTCATGTGACGTTCCATCATGTGTGGGAGGATTTCAATATTTTTATGAAAAATTTTTCCTTTGCGCGATCTTTTTTTTCTCTCTTTTGTCACGAATTATTTTTATAAAACTAATCTCCTCTAATGACTGCAATTGTTGTTACTAAAAAAAGATTTTTTAATTTTTACATTTGTTTATCGTCAGCATGGCAACTTGATTATGTACAACTTGTACAATTCTTTTTTTTCTGGTTGATTGGTGAATTTTTGTTTTGCAGTGTAAAATTTATATGAAGTAGCAAGTGTAATTAATAAAACGCGAAAGCTGAATGGAGCCCAGGAGGCTTGGCTATCAATGAAAGATATTGACCGACATTACACCCTTGAGCGCGAACAGGCTCACGGTATCATAAACATGTGTGCACATAGAGCACTGTGCGGCTAACAATTACCCAGCAACGCGTCTTACGTCATGGCAGCAGTGACCGTGGGTGAACGAGGGAAAGCCGGTCCTCCATGCTTGGATGCGGACAATAGATGATGATTCGTCGTTACGTTTTCACTTACATTTTGCCGAGCCACCTGTGCAATTTGCCTTGCATCCATTCGGCACAAAAGACAAACATTCCCTGATTATATTCAAGCTATCAATTTTTTTTTACAAAATTTATTTTCGTAAAATTTCATCTGAAGAAATGTTGGTTTGTTTTTTTTCTTGTTTTTGAAAGATTTATTTTTTTGATATGAAGTTATAATAAAAATGCTGGCATCGTCAACAACTCGTGACGACGAGCACATAAACTTGAACCGTCGTAAATAAGCAATGTGGCGGGTCGCTTAATAAACACGTCTGATTTCCAGTCGGGCTTTTCCTTAAAGGAGTGTTGGCGTCAGGCGACGGGCCTTTTTTGGCGCATCGCGGGACACGTCGCTTCGTGCGAGTTATCGTCCGTGTGCGTACACGTGTCTCATTGTTCGGCAGTGTGCGCCGCGAGTACGTGCGTCGCGCTACGTGACGTTAGAAAACGAATTCAACAAGTGCCATTAATTAAGATAATGACGACGCTTCAATCGTCGTTCTCGGATGGGTCATTGTAACCTTTCCATTTGCGTTTCATGATTTTGATATTATCCAGAGACATAAAATCTCGCCCATTTTTTATCTCCACGTCAACTTGTATTCTAAACTCCTTTCAAACCGAGCGTTTTTCAATTTCTTTCTTCATCCCCAGCGAGATGAATACTTTTTTAGGAAAGTATTTTGGTACGCATTTTCAAACAGATCCTTCGTCACTCGTCCAATTTATTTACCGAGCGCCACACATTTACTTTTCATCAATCGGTGGAAGAAAAAAAACGGACACCCTGGCACAAAAAGACAAGCAAAAAGGAGGTGGGGTAAAAAGGGTCATTGTTCTTGGGGCCATTATTGTTGAAATGCGGCGCCCCCATTTTCAACTTTCGAACGAATTTTCAGGAACATGTGCCCGGTACACTTATCTCGAGTGCCGCGAGCATCTGTGCCTCGAGTGCGTCTCTTTTTTAGCCTCCCCGCGATCGACTCCCCTCTCTCTGAACCTTTTTTCATGTAAAAATCTCCTTTGCATTATCCAAGTGAGCAACAATGCACTCGAGGGTACATTAAGGGTGTATTAAGGGAGGAGCAGCGCGACGCATTATGGAGCAATCTCGCAGGTCGCCTCCCCCTGGGGCCCATCCCGAAAAACGCACCGTTTCCGGTTGTAACGCGAGCCCTCCCATTGCGCATGCGTTTTACGTCCGTGAGATTTTATGAATGAACGTAGTACCTGCGAATAAACGGGATCGAGACCTTTCGCTAATTGACAACCTTTTTTTCGATCCTTCGAGAAATAGCTTTCCAATCGTTTATTATTATTATTTTTCTTTTTTTGTATCCTTCAAAATATTTTTTCAAACGCAAGAAAAACATAATAATAAATTGGAGGATAAATCTTTTTTCATGCAAATGCAATTTTGATTAAGGAGTCAAAGTTGAATGGAAGCGTTCCGACCTGATGATTTTATCAATAGAGCTTGTACGATGAAAAGTTTGTGATTTGTCTGTCAATTTGATTTTGTTTACGAGAAAGCCGCTAACAAAGAATCACGTTTAGAAAATCTACAGAGCCACTCGGCAGCACCAAGGTCAAGTTTAATATCAGATATAATCGTCTCTAATCCCCTTTAAAATTACACTAATTTGTATGTATAATTCAGACTCGCTTCACTCCTGAACGATTTGAATAATAAAAATCCGAGAAACTTGAATAATTATCTTTTATTTCTGCTTCTTATTTCGTCTTTATATTTACGGTCTCTTTTATCTATTCAATTCTTTCGTGTCTCGTCTCTTGTACCGCGGAAATTTATTACCAAAATACATTTCCAAATTTTACACTGCACTGGGGAATATTAAATTAAAAGTGAAAGGATTTTTCAGCAGTGGTACAAAAAGGCGATCAAAAATGAACAACATTTGTTGTTGGTGAATTGAACTGAATCGAGGGAACAAATGAGAATTGAAATTCGTATCGGTGGCAGGGTCTCATCCGCTGTTGATGCATCAAGAAAAATGAACGAAGGCACGAGGCAAAGGAGACAAGACCGGGAAAGAGGAACGGACAGGGGAGAAGAGGGCGAGCGTTTCCGGTCGCCTTAGTATCACGTGCGAGCCACTGTACAGAACCCCTGCCTTGCCTCTCGGCATCCGGTGTTGCCCCTCTCTCTCCCCCAGGAGAGCTCTCAAAAATAGGCTAGGTCCATTCAAGAGGCTCGTCGATCATGAACGTAGGCGATCCAACCACCGGCGTATCAATGTCACTCGCCAGTTTCCTCGGAAAGGAAATTCCGTATAGCTTTTCAGTGTAAGAGTTCAAGCTAAATTTCGACTGGAGAAAAAAATCTAAAAACGAACCCGAACCAGTTTAAGAAAAAAAAATCGCTTTCTTGACGAAAAAAGGAACTTTCTTTTTTGGGATGCAATTTTTTAAACGTCAATTGGGTCATGAAAATTGACCTTTCTCGAGAAAAGCTAGACAGTGGCTGGTTGAGTGGGAAGTGGAAGCGTAAAATTCAGCTATTAAGCTTTAACCGCGCCTTCCGGCTTGGCCGACCAAAACAAACCGACCCAGACAACAGTGATCGTCTTTTTTTCGATATTCAGATCTATAATCGTGTCAACCATAAAATAAACAAGAATGAATGCTAATGTGTTAGGGGTCATAATCTCACACTACAAAATAAGTAAACTCATTTAATTGAGTGAACAAAGGATATTCATAGAGTCAATCTTGTTGACTCTAACATCAGAAACAACTATTACATACTCAATTAAAAATATTCAAACTAATGAAATACATTTCGAAAACATTATTCCCATATTTTAATACCAATCAGCAAAAAACTATCGGACAAAGTTACATTTCAGGTTTCAGTTTGAGTTTTACATTTGGAATCCAAAACAAAAAGAATTTGCAAACTAAAAGAAGTTCACTTCATTTCGATTGGTAATTCTATATGATATGTTGAACATGTCAAAAGTTATTTTTATATTGAACTTTTCAACACGTATCTGATTAATTTGATAAAACATTATCTAGTGGAAGAAGACGTCAAAATGTTCTGGAAGGCAATGTCCTGTTAAGTCTGCAGCTATTGAGGAGCATCCTGTGTCTTGTCAGTCGGACACGTGTCTTGAAGGTGTGCTAGAACCTTTGACAGAGGACACATATAGCACACACATATCATTCTGCAGCAGGTGGTTGGAACAAATCGAGGGGGCGTTTGTTGGTCCTTCGCCGCTCCCCCCTCCGGCGAGATCCCCACTACTTGACAGGGCGGCGCGGTTTTATTCCCGGGAGAGGGGAAGCCACTGGTGGAGGAAACGCCAAAGGAGAGGAACGCAGACAGAGAAGGGAAACGCCAGGCCGACAGCGGAAACGGTTCGCGGCACCGTCACAGTGACACGCGCGCTCGCGTCAAGTGGTGCGCCCTGTGCGAACTTGGATATGCTCTCACCCCGGTCCTCTAGTGCTAACCGAGTGATTCGTGAGAAGTGACGACGTTTTGGATTTAATCATTCGAAAGGAAATTTGCAAAGCTGTGCTCTACCATCGATCGTAGTGGTTTTAGTGAGTGGCTTGGTGGACACCGAACGGGAACAACAAACATTTGACATTCAACAGATAAGACAACTCTGCGAAACAAGAAACAAAGTTCCATCTGGATCAGGGAACGATTGCTAGGTTGAGTGTTACCTACGAGGTACAACAGGTAGATGCTCATGGTGGTTGCGAATCCGGTGACCGATATCTTTGACAGAGACCGACGTTTATCTACTTGGGACGACGTCACGGCGGGCGTGAGCGTCGAGACGTCGGGGTCGCGGCCCTCCGGACAGGCGCCGGCAGCCGCCGCGCTGATCGGTTACGGTTGCAACAACCAGGACTTTGGTTTCATCAACAACCAGCCCTCATCGGAAATGGTACTCCACATGCTCGACTCGTTCGTCAGCGCTCACGAGCCCCTGTACGCGGACTATCCCTCGTACCAGGATAACGAGAGCCATACGCAACCCTTGCAGCAACACCAAAACCATCAGCATCATCATCCTGTTGATAGGCGAACGGGCGTCATGCCACCCATTTCTCTCGATGCGACGACACATACGCCAGGTAGATCGCTGTTGCGGAAAATGGTGTAATGGTGCATTCACAGATTCAGTGACTGGAAAATTGAAAATGCAAAAAAAATTGACTCGTCGAATGTTGTTAATTGGGGCAAATAGTTGGGAAAATTAATTGTACATTTTGATGACTTACAAACTAAAATCTTGCAAGTTTTCCGTTTTCAAATGGTTGAGATTTCTGAAAAGAACTTTGCAAAACTGTTGCTTGTTGTTGAACAAGAAGGTGACTAATGGAGTTTTCAAAGATCAAATTCTGAATATTCTAAATATACTAGTTGATAGAATTTAGAGTTATCTGGCCATAGCATCAGATTTGCAGATAGGATAGTTTGCAAATGGCGGCGACAAAAACCCGAAAGCCAAAGTTCGCATAATGCGAAACAAGTCGAGCCGCTCCTTTTGAAAAGTTTCCTCAGCTATCGCTAATGGCGACATCAAACCAGGCATCTTTTCGAGGATCCACGCCTTCTTCTTTCGACACATTGTCTAACCAAGAGGGAAAGACTAGTTTCTTCGAGGGGTTAATTTGTTCCCCCAGTCTCTGTGACATCTGTCGATGATCTGGAAACCAGTGTCACTAGTTTTAAGAAAGGGGTGAGAACACGCCTTTGGGGCGTTTTCTCGACGAATTTCAAGTAAGGCGGCAGCACGCCACCCTTATGATCTTTTATCTTGGAGACATTGAAGATTCTGTAACGTTACACCCGGGCGAGAAAAGTGACAAGAAGAAAAGTTGATGAAAGCCCTGTGTGTGTATGTGTGACGTTACAAAAAAGTACAGATGGAGTTTCGTCATTAGGTATTTTAGATGTAGAACCAATATTTGCGATTTTAATCTTATCTGAAGATATAATTTGCTGTTGTGGAAGTAGTTTGTTGACCATTATTGATGTTAATTTTCACATCACGAAAATTCCGCGATTAGTCAGACACTTTTAGAGAGGGGCTTATCAGAATGTTACTTAGTAAGCAGACAGGTGAGCCCTCTGTAATTATTCACTCAGAGATATGGACAATCGAGTTTTCTAAGTTCGTCCACTCCAAATATACTTTTCCGAACAAAAAATTCTAAGACAATTTAAGTTTTCAGAAACTGTTCAATGTTTTACAAACATCTAAAATATTTTTAAGTATTTTTAATGTTTTTTTTTTTTTTTTTTTTTTAAAGCCCTTTGATGGTTTTTATTTGTTTGATTTAGTAGTACAAAACATTTCTTTTCAAAATTTCACTCATTTGAAGATTATAAAATTTAGTTAAAGATCCCAAGTTTACATTGATCAAATTGTGGATCCCTTTGCAAAAAATGTAATCAACTTTTATAAATTGGATTTTGGAAATAATTTCTTGAGTTGAATAACACCGACGATTCTGGCTTTGTTTCCAAGTCGGCCAAATGTCGTTTCTTAATTTGGGAACTCTGGCTCATGACGGCTTACTTGGCGTCGAGAGTCGCCGTGAAGAAACACGTGCTTCGCGATCGCGTTGCCTTCAAGCTGTTTCGCAGTTATCACCTGCTCGCAGAACCGAGCGTTACGTTCTCTACCTGGCTCTCGCACACGCACTAAACTATCACAAACACAACCGCCTGGCGCAATTTCGCCAAGAGTGTGGGAGAGTTCGCGGGTCACCGGTCCGAGCCGAACAATAAGCACCTTCTTTTTTTGTCGCAGTACAATCATATTGTCCAACCATTATGCACGTACTTTTCGATTCCACTGCACACTCCAAACAAGAATTTCGACATAATTTTTTTTCCAACATTCCAGCGTTTTGTTTTTGGCTGCAAATTAGCGGGGAACTTTTTCGGTGCCATTCTTAAGCTTAGAATCCGTTGAAAATTCTCAGGTTCAGAAACTTGTTTGTTTGTTTGTTTTATTTCTCAAGAGACAATCAAAAAATTGTCACCCAAGGAAAAAAAATTGTCCTTTTTGCAATAGAAAATTTTTGAACGTCGAAGGCAAACAAAACTTTTGAATTGAAACGATGCGAACGATCAGCCAATAAAAGTCCCCAGAAAATAAATGCCGCAATCACTATAATGTCCAGCAATCGTATAATTGCGCGATTATGCAAGTTTATGTAACTACGCTGAATTCCTTTAATCGTGGCGCGAAGCCTAAGTACACGCTGCCGAACGTTTCATAAATATAATTTTAAGTACACTTTTCCGACTCATTATCCCGGTACCTTTTTCTCGTCTAATTTTAAACTTATTTCGCCCTCACTTTAAGTGTCTCCTCTGATGCAGTTTCATCTGGCCGTTACTTCATCAGCTGAAAAAAAGATGTTTTTTTAATCGTTTTAGACCCTTGGAAATCAATTTCGAACGTCATAACATCGCCTGCTGGCGAACCGCGGTGGCATTTTAAGTTTGTCTCGTTTGCAGCTGCCCGCGCTCTCCGCTGTTTCGTTTCATTCGAGTTGGCGCGTGCCCGGCCACCTCGGCCGTCTTTTTCTCCTCGTCGCGGCTTCGAACAGAGACTGCCTTAGACACCTGTTCACCGGCTGATACGCGAGCGTTCTTTCATTTAATCGCCCCCTCTTTTGCTATACTGTTTTACAGTCGTCATCGTTGTTTCGCCATAATAACACAATTGGGGTAATCGTCCTGATGACTAAAATGAACGAATCGTGTAAAATGAACAAAAAAGTTCAATTAAGTTCCCCTCGCTGAGGATGATCACTTTTAAAACCGTTAAAAACTTTTCAAACATTAATGGGACAAATTCGAAATCAAATTAAGACAAAAAAAAACTTATTTCCAGAGATAAGCATTTTGAAATGTTAAAAAAATATATTGATGTTTAGATTTTTCAAGTCCAAAAATGAAACTGAAAGGATCTGAAGGAAGTGTAAAACATGAGTGTTTCACAGATGGTGGGAAAAGTGATAGAAAAGAAGTTTGTACAAAGTATCAAAAGTTTATCCCTCATTTAATTCGAATACAAGCGAGCGAGCAGATAAAATCGGTAGATTATCCGTTATGAGTTGAGAAACATATGCAAAATTACAAAGCCGGTCGGTATTATACGAGCATTTGAATATTCGGCCCAAACCAGGTCACATGTGCCCGATAGAAGGACTGATCGATCAAATCGTCCGAAAAGAAGGCTGATGGAATCTTCAACTTATGGGAAACGCGAGCATATGGCGAGAACATGCACTAAAAGGGTTCACCAACATGGAAAGAAAAAAGGCCCGATAAAAAACGGCAATAAAAATCAATCATTGACCCATTAATAGACCCATCCCTTTTTTCACTCCGAGATCGTCTTTTCCTGAAAAAAAAGAAAAGATCTTTGACATGTGAGAACGCCGTCTCCCGTATTAATGACATTTTCAAATTTTTCTTTATCTCTTTTTCCTTCGTTCTCTCTTTTTTTCATGTTTTGTCAAAGGGTTTGAGTTTGTCAAGTGCAAAGTGAGACATAAGCCATCGTGAGGGCCGATCTCACGTTGCACTCCCACGCTTCGGGGTGCTGACCGAATGCAGGTGCCCCAACCATTCGGGGTACGTTTTACCTGCGTCACGCTCACATTCGTATTTCGGCCTTTAAAACAGCATTTTCGGCAAAGACACCTGTAACGGTTTTCACACGCTTTTTTGCCACTTTTCCCCATTTGCCTATCGATTATAATTCAGTTGAACATTTCACAACATAAACATCGAGTTGATGATTTTAAACATTTCACGTCAAATTATAGTTTGAAAAACATTTCTGTAAGGTCATGGTGAAAAATTTAAATTTGATAATCAAGTTGATTCGATAATGATTGGTTAGATTTGTTTTTTAATTTTTTATCCCAGAGTTCAAATTGTACTTTTGAGCCTGAAAATTGACTTTTGATGGATTCAAGCAGTTTCATTGTGCTGCTAATTAGTGTTCAGAGCCACTGGAAAATTCAACTGATTAATGGCTGTGACTTGTTCTACTGTGGGAACGGTTCTGTGATTTTGCTTTTCTGAAAGCACAAAGAAAATTTTTCGCCTCTGATTGGGTTTCATTATTTTTTTTCCAAATTCCTTAATTGTGAATAATTGTATGATGACGTTCCGGAAACCAAGCTTCGATTTCAGTATAGTTGGTCAGATTTTTTCTCTTTTTTTTTTGGGTGGAACGAAAAGAAAAAAATATTGAGCTAGCGAAAAATTTGTTGACCACATGTTCGGTGACTCGGCTCTCGAAAGTGGGTTATAACAACGCATTGTATTTAAATTGAGCATCGCACAAATAGAATTCGGATCTTTTGTTGGTAATTTTTTGGCGCTGCTGCTGTGTAAGCGTTTTGTAATAAATTTAAATTTATATCCGGTTTTTGTGAAATTCTTTCAAATTAAAATAAATAGTACAATATTTTTCTGTATGAACTCAGATAATACGTTGTGTAATAACTCCCATCTGGACTCTCTCTTGAACACGTAAAGTCTTCATAAAATGTTTCAAAAGACGTCGTGAAATTCCTCGAATCAAGTCAAAAAATGTTTTTTTATTGCACTTTTTTTCCTATCCTTTTGTTTTTTTTTTTTTTTTTTTTTTTTTTGTCTGTAACGAATTGTTGAATTGAAACATTTTATTTAGCATGAGAAAATTGTTTTCAAGAATTGAGTTAAAAGCTGCAGCCTTGACGTATTGACATTGCAAGTGATGCGTAGGCAGAGCGTCGAAAAATCGCGCGGTCGCGAATTTGCCGCGTGCGCGCCTAAACAGCGAAAAGAAAGTCGCGAATAGGCGGAGTTGACGGGAGCCAATCGCTTGCGTGCGCCGCCCACGTTTCAGCCGTTCCGCGCGTTCAGTTCACCATTCAAATTCCGTCGAAATACGCAATGCGATTCGATCATCACGAATTAATCACCAATTACCATCCTACACCCACATCTTCCTTCAAAATTTAACGCTCTATTTATTTCGATCAAGGACCGCGAATAAAAATGTCCGGTCATGATACTCCAATGAAAAGACATATTCAATTTCCAGTCAGCTTGCATTTTTGATTAACAATTTTTCAAACTATTCGCAAAAAGCGAAGAGAAACCCAAGTTTTTCAATTTTCAACAGTTATTTTTTAAGTTGAGAAATAAATCATCAAACGTAAATAGTTTGTAAAATATTTATTTTTGAAAATGTATTAAATTTTTACTTTTACAAACTGTTTTTGAATTGAGGATGTTATTATAATGGATATTAAACGTTGTGAAGTAGAATATTTCACGAAGTCAGTGGATTTCATAATAATTGATTTATTATTTTTTCAGGCGGATATAATCATCTACGCAGTCCAGTGTGCCAAGATGACAGGAGAGATAGGTCGCCGCTCCGTCACAATCACAGCGACCAACCATCAAATAACGCACATCCGAATGCACCTACCACAAATACTAACAACAACAACAACAATAACAATAACACCAGCGCCTATCTTCATCTACGGAGTATAAACCAGCTCAAAACCGAATGTAAGATTTTACATCAATCGCCTTCAAAAATGAATAAATCAACGCTTGGATGTAACATTTTCAATTTTGCTTTCTGTGACTTGAAATTAATTCTAGATTAGAGTTGAGCATGCATTTAATAAGGTAATTAATTTTACAGCTAACTATAATAATCATCACATAACGGACCACTTACAAAGTAGTGGTGGAGGTGGGGGCGGGGGAGGTGGTGAGCTAAGCACGAGTGGCAACGAGGTCGACTTACGGGTCAGCACCGCGACTACCGATAGCTACATGACCCCAGCACATTATTCCGTTTATGAAGAAACCTCCGAGTATCACAATCTACCCCAGGATCATCAGCCACCTCACTCGTATAACGTGGATGGTTCTCCTGAGTTTTACAGTACCAGTGGTATTCAGCTTGAGCCAAAATACCAGCCACCACCCTTCAAAGGGTACCCAAGAGGTGATTTTACAATTTATAATTATCAAATTTAATATCGAACATCAGAATTCATAACAATTAAACGTGAAAGATTATTATAAAAATTCGACCAATGAAAAATGAATCTAAGATTGTATGCAAAGATCAGTGCAAGAAGTTTTATATAATTTATTTACAGCTTATTTAAAACTGTTATTAAAATTATTCTGAAAATGTACATTCTCAGAGACTGATCATAAAAAATGAATCACCAGTGGGGGCGATTCATAGTTTGAGCAATTGCATAATCAAAATTAATTGCAACCGTTGATTATGCAAAAAGAGTTAAATAAATTGACAAACAAATGAATTAAGTTTTCACTCAAATAATGCTTAATTATTGGCCGGAAGTTTCGAAGTGTTTATTATTTAATCATTTAACTTTTTTTCTACGAAATTTTGTAACTACGTTTTTTTCCAATAACATTTGTATAATATTCAACGAGATGTTTTATTATTATTTGATTCAAATTGATACAGAATGAATTAATTTAAATCTTCTTCGAAGAGGGTTTCAAGATCGCTATTCATGAAAAACATGAAAAGCTCATAAAGGAAAAGTGGTTTGTTATTTCAAGCGAGGGGTGATTTACATGCTGATGTGTATTCTCAATTCAAGATCAACGAAATTGAAATTGCTTCAGCTTGATAAGCAGATTCTTAAAAAATCAAAAAGATTATCATACGATTTTCTGAAACAGTATAGCGAATATTTACGGAAAATTGTTCCAACGTATTTAAAAGAATTAGAATAAATAAATAAATAAGTTTGCATTGTTTGTTAATGTTAATTTTTTATTGCAGGCCGATATCATGATGGGTACAGCGAAGGTGGATACAGTCAGTACGATTCGAGTCCGTTCCAAACGGTGCCAGGTAGCAATAGTGGGACCGGCAATAATCAAGGTGGTGGTAGTGTTAATGCCGGAGACCAATGGGGTGTGGGTCCTCTCGGGGACCACCTAACGCATCACCCGGCGTTCCTAGCTGGATTAGGACCCCGGGAATCTTCCAACCCCATCACCCTTCTTCCATGAGCAACAACCCCGACCAGAAGCCACTTATTCCAAACGCCATGCTAACTGGTTATAATGGTGCGTATAGAAAATGTATACTGGTTGTTTTTTATAAAAGCAGAACTGTTAATTTTGCAAACTTATTTTAATTATTTAATTCAGAGATAAATAACAAAACAATGATATTTCAGGCGGTGGGCCATGTTTTACAGGATCAGGACCCATTCAATTATGGCAGTTCCTGTTGGAGCTTTTGACAGATAAAAGTTGTCAAAGCTTTATATCTTGGACTGGAGACGGTTGGGAGTTCAAGCTGACCGATCCAGACGAGGTGGCGCGTCGTTGGGGCATAAGGAAGAACAAACCGAAGATGAACTACGAGAAGCTTAGTCGTGGTCTTCGTTATTACTACGATAAAAATATCATTCACAAGACCGCGGGCAAGAGATACGTCTACCGTTTTGTTTGCGACTTACAAAGTCTACTTGGGTAAATATAATTTTTTTTGTTTTTTAAACAATTTTCTTCTGTCAGTTCACCTCTTTATTTCTATTATGTTCAGAAACTGTACTTTCATTTCATTATAGAAATGGCTATTGATCTCTTCTCTTTTCTGACTATTTAATAATTTGTACCTTCATAGTAAACGTATTTTGTAGACTCAATCCGGAGGAATTGCACGCAATGGTGGACTTGAAGCCTGAAAAAAAGGAAGAAGACTGAGTTTTTAAACACGATATGTCACCGATACACGATTAATAACCCATTCTTCAAATAATAATTAAGAGGCAAGGAAGAAAGAAGATAAAATGATACAAGAATTGCAAGGATGAACGAGTGCATGGATACAGATTAATTTCTGTTTTTTTATTTTATATTTTTTTTTGTTTTTGTAATTTAATGGTTTGCGATAAGAGGCCATTAAACGCGATATAATGTACGTTTGGATGTAATGATATCGAATCGGTCGTATGTACCAAAGACAGGGTCCGCATACCATTGGTGCCTAAAAAGTTACAAGCTCTAAAAATGATAAAAGATAAATGAACGAGATGCGAAAAAAAGTAATAATAATACAGAAAAAAGAAACGATGAAATGACAAATTGTTTTTAAGTGATTTTAATTTGCCAGACAAGATTTTTAGAGAATATTTATAGGAGTAACTCGACAATTTATACATATATATATAGATATATATAAATATATAAATATATTAAACATATATTTTTAATGTTACGTGATTTCTAAGCACCGTGGCATCGGTTCATCGGCGATGCATCTAAATTATTTATGTCGCATTATTTTAACATGTGTGTTAAATCTCGTTGATAGATGACACGATATGTGATTGTTATTACTCTAATTTTACTACAATAAATCATTATACAGAACTGTTTGTCTTTCCTCTAATTTTATACAATCCTGTACAATTGTATTAAATACAAAATTTATTGTAAAAATACTTTTAGTCCGATTTAATCAATTGTTAACTCATTGCGAATTGAAATTTGAAGTTACTGCAAAAACGAAAGTTCGATCTCTGTTAGAGCTCATCTTTACAGAATCAGACTCCAAACAAAATTCTGAATGAATCATCATTCTGTAATCATAAGATGACTCACAATTGATGAACTATTGTGCTTGAATTTTTAAAAGAATTTTCTTAACTTTATAAATGTTGTATTTTAAGAAACTGAAAGATTGTGCACGCAACGTCTAAATGAAGACATAAAATTTTTACTTCGTACAATAAAACACTTCATATTGAAATTTGCGTCATTTTTTGTTCAATACCAATCTGTAGTAACCTATACATTTACATTTTTATCACCTATTATTTATATTTGGTTTCCAACGAACAATGTTGCGAAACGAGCTTAAAATAAGAAACAAATTGTACCTCTGTTCCACTTTTGATTGCGTAAAATTGGATAATTGTCTAATTAAAAAAAGTACATTCATTTTTAAAAATAATTTTGCATCTGGAAAATTAAAAAAAAGAAGCATAATAACTTTCCCTTATAATAGTTTATCACATGAGAAAATCAGATAAAATTATATCCAATTCGAATGTAATTTTTATTTACTTTTACAAATCTAATCACTTGTTGCGTATAAGAGGAAATCAGGCAAGATGAGGAGAGGGGGCTATTTGAATATACTCTGCTCAGGTGGTAAAGTCGCATCAGTTTCATCAGAGCTGCAACGCCGAACTGTCAAACTATCTTGAGTTTTGGATAAGAAAGACCTGTTGACTAAACAGAACTTTTGAAATATAATCTCAATCAAAGTTTTGAAATAATTAAATTAAAAAAATGGTGAACGGAAGAGCACTCCACTTTGTTTTCAAAAATTGCAGAACGCAAGTTGACTGCAAAATTCTACAGGGAAATTCTTGGGATGAAGGTTAGTCGACCGGGTTAATTATTTGAATTGTGCAATCCTCTAATACTAATCAATTTTCATGTGGTTAATAAATTATTTAATCATTTAGGTTTTGAGACATGAGGAATTCACTGAAGGATGCGAAGCTGCTTGTAACGGGTTAGTATATTTGATTTTTTAGGTTAGAATTTTATAATCATCATTCAATTCTGAATCATTTTTAATTGGAATCTGATTACTCTCGAAGCACAACTTTATTAGGTATGTGCGCAAAAAATTGTTCTCAATATTTTCTGGAAAACAAAGAATTGTAATCATCGCAGTAAAAAATTGAATAAAAAATGTAAAATCGACATACAATATTAACTCTATTTTTATGAAATATGCGATAATATTTTTTTTTCCATTCAGAACCTGTCGTAATTATTCTTTGCTTGAGATTTACTGATAATGAATTTACTACTTTGTATTACAAAGTTATTATCATAAATTGTTGCATAATCTATGATTATCGTCATATCGATATTTAATCTGTATCCCTACAAAAATCGTCAAATTAAATAGGTATAAGATTTTTATTCCAATAAATATTTCTTGTCAAGTATTAATTGAACTTTATGTTTCAGACCTTATGCTAATCGATGGAGCAAGACCATGATCGGTTACGGACCAGAGGATACTCACTTTGTTATAGAACTTACGTATAACTATGGAATTGACCGCTATGAACAAGGTAACGATTTTCGTGGCATTACCATAAAATCGAAAGAAGCCCTTGAGAGAGCGAAATCCAACAATTGGCCAATCAAAGAAGAAAATGGAAAGTTTGTCCTCCAAGCTCCCGGCGGTTACAAGTACTTCATCATTGATGAACCTCAACCAACCGACAAAGGTATCATTTTTTTATTACCACAATTTCATTGTGTTGAAACTTTTTATGTTCAAATTTAAAATCTTATGTTTGCTATTTCAGATCCAGTTCAAAAAGTGACTCTCGCAAGTTCTAATTTGCAACGCAGCATTGCTTACTGGAAGGAGATTTTGGAAATGAAAGAATACGAAAAGAAAGATAAATCTGTTCTTCTGGGGTATGCTGATGGACAAGCAAAACTGGAATTGGAAGATATAGGTTTGTTTTTTTCTGTGAAAATTTAAAAAAAAAACATTTTTAATAAAACTTATGACTGACTTGTTTTTAACATTTTAGGCTGTGCGATTGAGCATGCTAAAGCTTATGGCCGTATTGCATTCTCTGTTCCCCATGCTGAACAACCAACGATTCAGAAAAAAATCAAAGACACCAATAACAAAATTCTGACTGATCTTATAACTCTTGACACCCCCGGAAAAGCATCCGTCAGAGTTATAATTTTGGCTGATCCGGTGAGAATTTATACATTAATAGATGTTAATATTCATTTTCAAAATTAATCATAATAAATAAATTTTAGGATGGTCATGAAATTTGCTTTGTTGATGATGAGAACTTCCGCAAGCTGTCTGTACCTGATTATCCGAGCGAAAAAATTTTGGATCGCTATATTCAAAAGGAGGAGGATGGAACTTTGCCACAGGCATAATAAAGTTTATTTCCAATATCCTGAAGTTGAGAGAAAAACGTACTCCAATATTGATTACGCATTTGACAATTCGTAGAATGACAAGTTATTACATCGAAACTTGAGTATTACTAAAACGCCAGATCTGGACTTTTACTTAGCAATTTTTTTAACTTGCACATTTAATCAGCAATAGACAAAGTGATAGTATTATTAATCCTACTTACAAAATTTAAGTACAAATTTTGTTAATGAAACTTCTATAAATATTCATAACCACTAAGATGTAAATCAATAACGGTGAAGGTGTAAATACGATATTTGTATTCTGTTAATAATTGAAGTTTTTATGAGATTGTACATGAACAATATCAATTTTGTTAAAATAAATATATTTAAAAAATACAAATGTTGTTCTTTTATTACGGATAAAGTGCGCTTCTTCAGACAATTTGAAATTTGGAATAAACATTGTTTAAATTTAAATATTCTTCTCGTCACACATTATTTAAAAAATATATATAGGGAAGAGTGACCAACACTGAGACGGTCCAACAGTGAGACATTGCAA
>JAAMPD010000213.1:0-72186 GCA_025266255.1 Trissolcus basalis
AATTTCAGTCCTATCTTACGAATGCGTTTTCCGCTTTTGTTTCGAGCATTTTTCGAGGCACATTTCTCTCTGTGTATTCGTGCACACTTTTTTTAAAGAAAAAAAAGAAACATAATTTATCTGACTTAATTGATAATTTATCAGTTGAAAAGTTTTGTCCATGCTTGTGTATTTTTTTTTTTTTTTTTCATTCTGTTAATGTTGACTTCCCGTGGCTTATTTTTGATATTTACAGCAAGACTCTGTCAGCGCAATTCATAAGTTTGAAAAACGATTTTCGCACCCGATTTTAGCTCGGCAAACTGCTGGCCATGATCTGTGGCAAAGTTGTAACCCGACCTCCAACCTGGATGGAATCCAATCTGTCCTGGCAGTGCGATCCACTGATCGCAGAAAATTAATCATCCTGCTTGGCTGATGTGTTTGCTCTTGCGCACCCAACGACAGATCGATCCTTCGTGTAGCTTCGCGGAGCAACCCTTTCGTTAAGCTTCGCTATGTCATTCACTTGCGCGTTGACACAGATAATTGCTTCTTTTCATTGTTCGTGGGCGAGCGAAAGAAAAATAATCGCACCCTCACGCTCAGAGACTTTTTTAATGAGCTTGTCACCGCGATCAGTTATACCAAGAAAGTTAATTGCACGATCATTGTTTAGGAGATTTTATTCAACTTTTTTTCTCTCCACCTCTTTCAAAACTTTACCTTCAATGGAATTCGAAAACTAAATTGTACGAACACACAAAATTAAACATCAAAGTATACCATTGGAAGTCGACTATATAGTGCCGCTAAATATTCGTACCGAAGAACAATGAAAAATAACTAGCAATTGATTCCAATTTGTATTCGAAAACGAGAATTACAGAACGTCTGCAGACAAATTACTTCGCCTTGACAATGCAGCAAAACTATCTCATTATTTATCGTAACACATCATAGATAACTAATTATACTGAAATCAAACTACTTGCAACAATCTTCCACTCTGAATTCCCAACAGCACCTTTCAACGAGAAACAAATAAAGCACCTCGACAGAAAATTATATAAACAAAAAAAAATGAATAACTTCCGCTGACTCGCGGAAATCGTAATCACTCGTTTTCATATATATACGCGGCGGGGCAATTTTATTGTTCTAGTGGAGCAAATCGTTTCGAATTCCGGCGAATGTAATACCTACAGTTCATTTCTGCTGTTTGAATAAGCAAATGGGTTTATTCTGAAATGCTTGCGATCGTATTCCAAATACGCATTTTCCATTGTCAGGAGAGTCGGTTTTCAGGCGGAGGGAAGACCCCCAACCTACTTTAACAAGGAACACCTTTTGTTCAGCTATGCGCTGAGTCGATAATTGATAAACCAACGCTGACGATTTCATGTGTCCCATAGGCTCCGGTGACACCGAATAAAGCTAACGAAATGCGCAACTGAGCGTCAGATGTATAACGGATCTTCGCGCCGCTCAAATGGACGTCTCAGACGCGATAATTAGGTGCGATGACTAACTGCGGGTCGTTAAATCTCAAGCTTCATTCGTTATTGGGGCTCGTGTGAAATCAGTTCGCGCTCCCTGTGCAATATTTAAAATCATATTTGGTGAGCGCGACGCGGTATTGATTTTATCGAACAAAGCAATGTACTTTGGAGTATTGCTTTTAATTTATAGCTTCGTTGTTATCTGTATCTGTATATTGAAACGCTTTTTCAAACTATAATAATTCATGCAAAGGTAAAAATAGTATTTATTTATTTTTCACTATTATTATTTTTTTTTTCATTCACACACCGTCTCACTTGTTCGAGTGATAATGTCACCTGTAACCTAATTGATTGTACAGTGTATACAAACAGTTGTTTTAATCATGAGTGTCTGATGAAATAAAACAACTTCAAAAGCAGGTTCTGAAATGTAAATACCGTTTCCTATTTACTATTTCGAAATATCAGAGTCAACACTATTTGCTACTCAAAATTTAGATTCAACTATTTGTCGAACAATCCAAATGGTGAATAATTTTCGATCGATCAATAACGATTAGAATTCTGATGAAACTGTGATGAGAAAACAAAAAACCGGTCTAGCTTATTTTTTTTTTTTCCAGCACGAACGCTACAATTTCGATTTTTTTGCCGCGTTGCTGACAAATCTCATTAAACGAAATCAATGCGATTGAGTTGAAACTTCTTGAAAATTCTATTCATCCCATTTGCCGATAACAACGCAAAAACACATCAACGCGGAACAAAAACTACAACAAGCTCTAATTCGTGTTTGAATTTTAAAACGCTGACATGAATCGGATCGGCTGTGCGAAAACCCACTGTAAAATGTATAGGCGAGAGAGTGTTGAGATGATAAACACCAAACGTTAATTTCCACGTTTCGAGTGGATGAAAATACTTGTAATTCTTGGCGTGCGCTTTCATTTAAATTCACTATTTCGAATACCAAACAGTCGTTGACGTTAGCACGCACACTGAAATCATGCTCGAGTGAGTTCAAGTTCGATTATTGACATTTATCGAATAACGCGCACGGCACGTGTTGGGAAAAAAGAAACGCGCCCTATCTCTGGATATTAATCGCGAGCATCCGGTCTTTAATTAACATTCGATCGGAGTGCACTCGAAGATACGCGTTACCTGTTGCAGAGCCAACGATACACTCTTTGTAATGCAAGAAGCGCTAATCACTTGCTCTCCGTGAGCAAAACGAAAACACGATTACGTCCACATTAAATTCGCAAATAATTAATCGCTCGAGCATCAAGTGCGCAGTTAAGTGCTCAATAAATATTCCAGGTCTCATCATTTATTGAGCAACTTCTGTGTTAACTAGCTGCATTCTTTGATCCAAAACTTTTCTTTTTTTTTTCACCTTCCAAATGGCCAATTTATGCAGCAGGATCTGCAAGTTCGTGCGCGAAAGCTCAGGCTACAATCAGAAGTACGTACGATAGGATTAGACAACGTTTGTGAGTGGAATGGTAATATTTTTGTATGCTGGTCGAGTTGTTGGTTGCAAGGCCAAAAGTGTGGAAGACGGGTCAGTCTGTTGATACCCCGGGCTATATCATTTAAGCCGAGAGAGACCTACTTGTTGGAAGTTTCGCCCAACCCCTCCTGTGATCCATTTTGAAAGGTCTGGTTGGTACGACCAGGTCCTCGGAGCCGGATGCCGGGATGAACACGCCAGTGACGACACTCGAGTCGCGCATCATCCAGTTGACCTGGGATTAATTCTGAGGCGAATGAGTTTGAAACTGACGTCAGTCCTGAGACAGTAACGAGCTTCCAAACGATCGCCTAAATGGTACGACAATTAACACCACGAGTCCTCGCGGGATATCCCTGGATTACGTTTTCAACAAGAAACTCACGTTCATAATTCAAGGGGATCTTGCTGTCCGATGTAGCGCCTGCAATCTGCTGTATCGATCAGCTAACTGATTGTGAAATTATAGTTTCCGGTGTCATAAAAATTGATCGCGCGATAAAATTAAATCAAGTTCACTTGCAAACAAACATGCAATCGCAAACTTTTATACAATCAACCCAGAGACCTTCATCGTAAACTTTCATTTTCTCGGATCGACTGTTTAATATCAACGTGTACAATTTAACGACGCACTTTTATTTTCCGGCCAGATAATGCCCGTGCAATAACGCGAATGACGCATCAAGTTCCTGATCGTATCGCGTGCAAGTGTTGACGAATCAAGTCGCAGAACGATGGAAAACGCAGTCGCGCGGATCGACGTGCAATGGCAAATCAATGCACGTGAACGTCCGATTTATGTTCCATAACGATTGTGATTTATCGAACGCCGTCTGTTCCTCTTATCGCGGCGACGCAACCTGCACCAGCAAAAAAACTCTAATCCATACGCATTTCAACAGTATCATGACACGACAGACGCCAAACTGGTTGCGCGACCTGTTCCCCGCAGATCTCACGGCAGTCAGGGTTCTTCCTTTTTCGTCCTGCACGTTTATTATCAACCTGCAAGATACGTAATTGTTAATGTCGTTTCGCGGTTGCTGTAGATTATGTTTTATCGATTAAACATTCGATTTCGATGATAACCGGGCTATAGAGATCAAAGATTGTACGACTCTAAGGTAGTTGGCACGTATTATTGATAGCACCACCTATTATCAACAATTTTGTTTCAAAACATTTGTGTAATGAAATTCTGAAATTTTATTCAACGAATATTTAATTTGTTTTGGATTCCTACCTAATGAGCTTTTATCATGCATGTTGAATGTGCCATAAAAACTTGTACATTTTGTAGTATGAATTAATGAATGAAAATGTCAATAATAGGTACAGCTACTTTGGATCACTTGTACTTTTATTGCGCATGAGCTTATAATGGGGCAATTTCCCAAATTACTTTTCGTTATCTGATATATTTCACTTTTATGAGTGTACGGTATATGTCAAGAATGAATGAAATTAGCTGAATTTTGTCGCAATTCTAAAATTGTTACTTGCTGCAAAAATTGTAGTGCAGCTCTCTTGGCTGACGAGAGATATGGCACGTACGCACAGCGAACTAGAATCTGTTGAAGATTAGAAAACGCTGCAACAACTGAATTTGATATTTATGGAGCAGATTTTAACCTCCTTTTTTTTCAGAATATCAATTGACATTTGCCAAGTCTTGTGTCAGTATTTGAAATGATTTTTTTTTGTTAAATTTCTAACAATCTGTTTTCTGACAGTTTATAATTAAATTGTTATAGTCAAATTGGTGTTATGAAGTTTTATACTTTTGTTGGAACATTTTATAAATAGAAATTTTTTATATGAAAAACTGAGATACAATTTTACCCTCAACAAGATTTCGACAACTGAGAACACAGTGAGAATTTTTATATTGTTGCATTTTTTCGTGGGTACTGTAATTTATAAAAGTTTCAATATAAAATTTGCAGCTCCAACAGCAGAGGCGAATTATTTTTGTCATTAAATACTTTTTCTGTATTTTCGCTTGACATCAGCCAGGCAAATAACAAGCCGAACTTCCTCACCAGTTAAACATTTGAGGCAATGAAAATGAAGAACTCAAAAGCTTAAACAATTTCGCTTCAGTCGCATAAAACCGTTGAATTATAACTTGGCACTGCAAAGTTTTGACAATTATTCAAATCTCTTTTAATCACGATTACGTTTTTGATCAGAACACGTGACTTGGCGGTTGAAATATTTATTCAATACCGCCATGGCTGTGTAAGAAGTCTTCTTATCTAAAGTTGTATAAAGACCACGAAGGCCAATATAAGCTCATCGCATACTTGCATTTTCCAAAAGTTTATGCGACTTTGCTTTTACATCTATCTCATTTGAGTGTGTATCTTTGAGCCGATCGACCCTCATTTCGTACAGTTTTTCTCGTATAAACTTGAATGAAATAACCAATGTAAGATCTGATATCAGCAGAAAATATATAGATTAAGAAACCAGCAGATTAGCGTTGTCTGATTGGCGAGAAATCTCCAAGCAGGACTTTTGCCGTAATCGAATTATTAGTTCGAAAAGCAGGAGGGAAAAAATTGAATGCTTATCGTGAGCTAGTTTGCATCGTTCTTCGAAAGCCGACGATCAGTGATTTGAAATCAAGGAAAACCGGAGTCAGCGACCTCCAGCGGTATACGAAAAGAAGAAGTCGTAACAAAGGCGAAACTTTTTTTATCGGACAATAGTCCGCGGAGCATACTAATTCCACCTTAAAAAAGCAGTCGGTCGGTCTTCATCCAGAAGTTGGTCCGATAAACAGCATATAACTCTCAATTTCTCGCGGCATTATAAGTTTGCTTGCGCACGCGCTTCAAAGCAGGTGCCAACGAAGTCGAACCGGTCGAACTGGAACTTTTCATCCTCTTCCCCTTTTAGGCTGAAAAACAGTAGCGTGGTTTGCGTACAATTTCAAAACGAGAACTGATAGCGATGCCCTCGCAAGTAAGAACGAACAAACAAACGCCCCCTTGGTCTTACTCGGTCGTCATTACACGCAGCAATATTGTACGAGATACCATTATATCGCTGAGGTGCCACTTACGCAACGATATTACTCTGTCGGCGTAGTCCGCCCCTGCCCCACCTGTCTGCTCTTCTCGCCCTCTTCTCGTCCTTGCCCCAGCCACATCCCGGCTCTTTTCGCATCTTTTTCCGGATCCCCTTTTTTCCCCCGACTCGCGCACTTCAAACTCCGCGCGCTAATGAAAAAAACCATCTTTCATATATACCCGCTCGATTCCGCGCGTGCATCCTCGGACAGACATTTTCCGCACGGCTGGAGCAACGGCAAAAGAAAAACCCGCGCCACTCATTTGCCGACTCGCGATGCGAAATTGCGTTAGATCAAAAGACCTCGGAGTCGCATTGGTCTGTGCGATAAAGGCGAAAATCTGTTTCTCTGAGCAAACTTTTCCAACTGATTGCAACAACAATGCCCGAGTCGCTGAAAAGACACTGGGAGGGTCGCGATTCTCTCGAAGCCCCGAGTTACGCCGATGCAACTCGACCAAGAGTTGCCAAACGTTTTCTGCCAAACTTTCAGATTCGCGCGAGTTTCCAAACGCAGGACCCCGGTGCTCCCCGATTTCTGAAGTTTACGTCGTGAGGGGCTACATTTGTGAAATTCACGTCGAACCACGAGCTTCCTGGTTACTATAACAACACGAGTGTTTTGGACTCAAAGTCGACGAGTTTTCTCTCTCAGGGGTTTCAAAATAATTAAACGAAAAAGATACTGTTTATTACCAGGCTTGAATGCAATTATAATTTCACAAATTATTTCCCTCGTAACTCATCTCAAATTTCAAATTTCTAAACTTGTTTTCATTTTGTTGATTATTATTTTTCGTCTATTTTTTTTATCGTTGAATTTTATTTTTATTTTTCGTTAAAAAAAGAACAGGATAAAATTACACGGATTTATTTGTATCTGGTTTTGTATGTTGGTGTTACATACCGATAGAATAACGATTTTTCAAATACCGATTTTCACTAATGATTAATGTCTCAATGTCTGTTGATATCTCGGCTCACCTGATGATATAGATCCGTTGCAATATCACATTTAGATGTAATACATAAACCTAATTAATGCTGTACATTAACGTGTACCAACATCAAATGAACATCCTGAAATCCTGTGGACTGCAGTATGCACATATCGCTTGACATTCTGATGAATACATAAAGCGCGACATGTGTGCTTTAATTACATGTAAATTATATTACATTTTTTACCAAACGATATATGCGATTAAAACGAAATCTGTCGGCGCACGTCCACTTTACCCAAGCGGGCGTACGGTCTCTGTTCGATTCAAAATCGTTTGAAATGAATGCCAACAATTTCCTACTACCAACTTAAACAATCACACAATACTCAGCGCGCATCCATGATAAAACTTTTTGTTTGATGATTGCACCTGTCGCATAGTTCCATAAACCGCCATTAATTATGAATTACGTTAATAGATTGTGTGAATTCTTGTCATACGTGGTGCTGACCCCGGTGAATAGTTGAGGATAAAATTCAAACCCAAGATTGCTAAACTTGTTGCACACAATTTTCGTGTCTATTTAGACAACGAGGTTGTTTTTATATCAAATCGGCAAATATTCAGCGTCAAAATTCAGAGTTTGAATTGGTGAGCACGATGACGAACAATTGGGCGGGAAGTGTAAGCGAGAATGATGACAAATCGTTAGCTCGTTTGAGCGGTAATGTGTAGGTATATGTTTGAACCGAGTGTAAGATTATAGTTGATTTCAAGAGGCCAGGAAATTCCGGTCTATGAATAACGACATTGATTAATTCGGTCAGAACGTTTACGACTATTGCTTCGCAGCGTGCATCACCGCGCTGTTGGTGCAGACATCGATAATTATTTCCGCGCTAATTGGCGCATTCAGGGGGGGCCTTTAATTGGAGTAAATTAATTTCTAGATCCGTCTTAACTAGCGCGCCTATCAAACGCGACCCGATGACGAATTCCTGTCACCTAATTCGACTTTGATTTAATGCCGGAGCGCGGTTGGCTTTCCATAGCAGGTGTCGAGCAGCGGTGCTAAAAACGCTCTCGATTCTGAAATCTCCGAATGCTTTTAGAAAATTAAAGAGTGTAAAATAAAAATTCCTTTTTACGTGGAAAAAACAAACGACAAAATAAGAAAGAAAATGAGCGCGGCATCTGAGTTGGGCGAGCGTTAATTAAGGCAGACAGGTGGAAATAAAAATTTTACAGTGGCTGCCAATACGATGGCGCGCAAGGTCGCAGACGTGAGGCCGCGCTGCAAACCGCGCCACCGAACGGCAAGGGAAAACATTTCAAAACTTCAAAGTATGAAACCTGTAAATACAAGAGGATAATTAAAGTGAGTTACTCAGGTTCAACGGGGTATTAATTAAAAGAGTTGCGTGTGAATTACAGGGTTGCCAAAGTACGGGAAGTGCATGGCCCAGTCCATCAGCGAGGACGGAAATCAATGTCGGTTTTTTGTTATTTTTTTTTATAATTCGCGACTGAGAAACTGTTTTTTGTTTTTGTTTTTTGTTGTTTTTACCGTAACGTAAATATGAAATTCCTTCTGCAAACGGATGATCGAAAATGTGGTATGATATGACTTGATAATGCGCATAGGTTCACGGCATGAGATTCAATAAAATCAAAGTGGAAATAAAATTGCTCACGTAACAGTCAGCTGTCGGCGGTCAGGGCTTAATCAAATTATACACATCTAAATCAAAGCAATTATACCGGTGCGACGATTTGCCCGAGGGAGTCCGGTTGTCAATAAAAATACTGTCATTTTTCGTTCGTTGCCCTCATCCAGCGTAATTGACGTATGGCCAATAACTCTTACCTGAAACAGAAAAAAGAGACAAATTTGGTTAATTTAGCCGAACGTAACACACGGATCGGTTGGATTAGCTTCGCGGTTCGGATATGTCGTTGTGTGTCACATTAGCATGTGAGGATTAAAGCGGGTGATGTGCTACCTTGTAGCGTGCATATGGCAAAGCCTGAAATGGCCAGCCAGCTGCGAGACAGGTGTGGGATTCACCTGCCCGCGCAACCTGCCAAGATCTTGGCTTTGGCCCGTGCCCACTTAACCATCTGGAGGCAGTTTGCAAAAACATTGTATAAAATGCAAGAACTCCTTAAATGGATAAGGCAGTCCAACTATAGAACCGCAAAAATAATTTCCTATACCGATTTGCGGGTCAATGATTTAGCGGAGCAAATATATATTCATAAATTCCGTGGGAAAAAAAGTATATGACTGGGGAATAATGGGACGTTTAGGTAGATTTATGGTAATCCCATTCAAGTACCGCGCGAGTTTGAAAAATTCGGCGGACCTGATTTTTGTTCAAATTAATCATCTCTGATAATCGCGCTTCATAACTTTGGTGAGTTGTTGCGATCAAATCGATTTCATGGTTTCGTAGCGGCAAAATAACTTTCGATGTCGAAGCCTCGGCATTTGTTGTTTTTTTCTTTTTATTATTATTCCTCCAATTTTTGTGTTTGATTTATTTCGCGAGCCACAGTATGAATGCAATTTGTTCAAATTCACGACTCTGATGAACAAAACAATATCCCCACTTACATGAACACATTTATTCGCTCAATCACTTTCGAGAGCAATAAAAAATAATTTGCAAATTGATAGGCCTCGTGCGAATGCATAACATATAATCCAATCCGGGGAACACTTCGAAAACGAGCGTTTGTATACCAACATTTCATTCTCGTATAAGTGATATCGATCCATTTTACTATCGGCGTACATTACCGATTTCCACAAATCAACCGAGTTCCTAGAAATCATAATGGTCGTTAAATGTAAACATACATGCAATGTCAATTTTATTTTGCAAAATTGAAATTAAATTTAAACAGTTTTATGACCGTCAATTTGAGTAATTTGAAAGCAAGTTCGTTCCTTGAGATCTCATTTACGTGCTCCATAATCAACGAACGAAAAAAACGCGTCCGGCTTGCGATGTCTATTAATTATCGATTCGATAATTGAATTTATGAAGACGCTTTGGCATTCGCTTTGAAGCGAAAACCCCTTACCATAAAATCAATCTACTTATAATAAGTAGATGTCTCGTGTATACATCACCATCAACATCAAGTACCCACTTACTCTGACCAAATCCCATTTGTTCTAACTCGATCGCCATCGCAGATATGTATACCGACAGAGTGAGTTAATTGTATACAGTTTGCAAGAAAGTAAGGTTTCCTTGCTGTTCATTCAAAGTCATTTCATTTAACCTCTATCATTTGTACTGTTCAATTCAATTGTTTTTCAATCACACAATTCAATTAGAACATTTCATCCTTCATTGTTTTGTATTTCTTTGTTTTAGAAGCAGTTCGAAAAACCGGATTCAAAATTATCGACCCGAATTTCTTACATGATGACACTTTCATGACATTAAACCGTATCGTCAGGCTTTACACAATCGACGGAAGAAGGTGTAATTCGATCTGCGGATGTTGAGCTGAGTTCAAGTACGGTCTTAGTTGCCAAGCCAACTTTTTAAACACGACACTTTATTCGAGTCTAAGAGTCATGCGCCAGTGTCAAATACCGACTTTTATTTTTTGTTACACAGACAACTCCGATGGAAATTGCAACATTTTAAAAACGTCAATAACACGAAATATATTTTTTCCAAATTCGCGATACATCTTTCGGCACTTCATATCAGCTCGCAGGGATTACTCAATTAATTACTTAATTGCACGGATTAAGATTATCAAATTGGGCCTCTTGCAAGTTTTGGCACGACGCAAAAGTTAGCAGCGTTGAATTTATGACTGTGTTCGGTGGGGAATCAAATTTATCCTGAAGTTGTAGCGTTCGAAGCGGTTTCGCAAGCTTCGAAATGCGGTCGGACAGAAAACTTGGAATATTAAATAGCGCGTGCAATTCGAAAAACGTCAGAATTCACGTCGAATATAAGACAGGCCAAAGTTGGAGGAAGAAACTCATCCTGAGTGGCAGATACATCAAACACGAAATATGTTTAGCAGACGGAAATGATCTGGTGAGATCTAAAGTGCGTGTATACGCATCAATGTATTATAACCTGTTTCACTCTGCGATTCATTTGTTTTTTTATTCAGTAGTAGACGAGTTTAGCTGATCGCAAAAAGTGAGGTTAAATTTTCATCGATTGGCAAATAAAATGTCTTGGAACGACAGAGAGGCGCGGAAGGAAAAACAAAAGGGATGGGTAACGAGAGGAGCGCCGATAAGTTCAGTGGTTATTGTGCGAGGACAAAAAGTGAAGCCCTGCAGGGAGAACGTTGATGAGGCAATGCACAAATGAATCAACGAAGAATAGCAGAGCCAAAGGACATTATGTACTCTCTTTGAAAGGTTCCGGAGTGAAGTGAAAATCAAACGTCGCATGTATCGATGTTTGCCGATTAACGTCTGCGGTACAATGAGAGGCAAATTAGTTCGCTCGGCCTGCAACGGAAGTAAAACTCGATGGCTATATATATATACACACACACACCTGCTGACGAAAGTTGGTCGCGGCTGTTTTGACGAGGCATTTTCCAAAGGCTTATATTTATTCGAGACTGAACTACACAGGCACGATTGATTCTACGTTCAAATCAATCTCCATCGGACTATACATTTTGCAAAGTTTCGTTTCATCCGTGCATAGTTTGCAAAGACTCCTCGGGACGCAACGGTATATACGTATTCCGATCGAGAAAATCAGCTCGCTAACTCTTGCGCTGTAATTACAATTCTAATTATTCGAGATCACCAGTTTCTGTGTGACTAACGTCGTTTCGATAAACTCGATCGCGTTTACATGTATAAGAATGATCGTGCGACATTAGGCATTAATTTTCTCGTGCAAATAGGTGGATGATGGTTAAGCTCAATTGATAATGGGATTTTATCAACGACATGCTGACCCGAGTTAAATTAGAGCAGCAAGTAGTTGGTAATCACACCCAATCATACTGCATGATCCAAACTAAATATTCATTATCCACATATAACCCGAGAGCGAAGATTAAAGTTTTGAAAGTCAATAACAAGTGGATACGCCTGATTGAGATCGTTTGATCAGCAGACTCGGGCGGCTTCAAATACACGTACAATTAGCCCGATCGAATTTCCGGCTTGTTTGCAGCGCGATTGATCCCCTGATGGAAGAGGTGTACTGAATAAAAAGCATCCGCGGTGTTGGCAGAAGGTCAGCCCGCGAGCTAATTAACCAGATAACGATACAAGACAAGCGGCTTTTGCTGGCAATCGCGTGATCCGTTATGACTAAGACCACACTCGCGGCCCGATGGCCGGTCGGCGCGAGTTGCTGTCTTTTCTGGATTACCGTTGATCCGGTTCGACGGGCGAGTTATTCCGTTGGATCGCGCGTGCGTTCCGTTTGGCCGCGCTAAAGAGTTTCAAACTGCTCGTACGTGATCGCGTAAGATCAGGGGGCTTACGGCTTCGTCCATTAAAGCCAGATGATCGAGGAATTAATGGATTACTCGATTGAGTTTTCCGTCCGGAGAAAGCCGAGCACGCGCCACACCGGCCTGCGATAACAAAACTTAACCGTGCGAACCACTTAGGCGTGTGCATGGCCTCGCGCAAATTTATCGCCCTCGTCATCATTTTTTGGCCCACGCCACAGCAAATTCCCTCAACTTGTCCACGGATTAAACGCCAGCCCGACTCCGATCGATTTTTGCAATCACCCCCCGCTGCATGATGTCGCTCACAAGTCGGTCGAATAATAAATGATCCGATGATCTTCGAGCCCATGCTATTGGATTAATGCAATCACAACACACGCTTGTGCCCGGACGCATGAGTTACGTGGACGCTCCGAGCTTGCGTCACCATTTTACCCGTCTACTTAACCCAGTTAAGGTTACAGTAGGCAAACAGCAGTACAAAGGGTCGTCCACTAACAGATACGCCCTAGCTTTCACGCAACTAGATTAACATTCTCATTACACTCCATGCGAGTTACAGTCACTGCCTACAAAAGCACGTATGATATCTCCAGACTTAATTTGAATTCCCATGGGCTTTTGCTTTTTACGTTTGTTTCACATGATTTCATATTTCTCCTACTCCCCTCTCTCTTTCTCTCTCTCTCTTATTTTTTATATCGTTTTATGTTTGACGAAAGCAGAAGGAACGTGAAAAATTCGCTTTTATTAAACATTCCAATTCGACGACATAATTTCTTTTGAACAAAATTGCGGAGCTGAAGAAAAAAAAGTTCTTCTTTTAATACATAGCCGCGTTTTGCCAGGGGAGGGTCAGATACAATGAGAGCCGTCATCGTAGCGATATTCTTTTGGCTCGGAGTATAACGCGTCGTCAAAGGTGTGGTGCGCCTCACTTTACAGCGTCTGCCGCGTGTTTGGCATTCGGATTCGCCGTTGTCACCACAACGGCGCGCCATGCACACTCGTAGAGAAAGCTTCGCAGTTTCAAAAACGCAGCCTGAATCACGAGTGCGAATTTGTGTCTGCAATTCTTAATTCATTCCGTCATCTGCTCGACTCTCCTCCGGGTTGTTCGTTATTCACAAGCTCGCGTCCCCTATCTATCCTAAGATCTGCGCGTCTCGCTTACTCGGGTTACGCCGGGTGCAGCCTTCACCTCTTCTTATTCGTTGATTTTAGGTATATGGGCGAGCTGCCAGGCGCCCTCTCTCGTCTTCGGAGTCTGCTCGGCGAGTCCCGAGATGCCGTCCTTTCTTTTTAGATCAATATGCAGATTGCCTCCTCGTCGCCTCTATTGCGCTGATGTAACGGACTGAGAAGCGCGCGAACTCAACTAAGAGAGCTTATCGCACCGCTAAATTCGCGCAGTCCTGTTGCGCATAATAAATTAGGATTGGCAAAGTTCGCCAGAAAGCACAGTGTGAAGTAAAGCTCGCGCGTTAGCTCGCTATAACTCACTCGACGATCGGCCATCGCTCTGACCGTAGGAGAAAAAAAAAGTACCAGCCCTCGATCAATGTCGGCGCATTCCGCGGGGCCAAAATCCACGGCCTTGAAAATTTCCCTTTTCATCGAATGCACACTTCGCAGGATCCGAGAGAGTTTCGTTTTAGAATCGTCGGTCTGAAAAATATGACTCGTAAAACACACGCGAAACGATCGACCGCTGACAAAAGCCAAAACAATGTCGAGCGTCGACTGGTTTTGTTCGGGCTTTCCGGGTCGCGCTTTTTAATTGGACGTTATAATTCCGCGACCCGCACCGGCGTTTCCCTCGTCGGCAAAAGTCTCACGGCTTTTTTTTCGTTCCGTCGCGCGCGAGCGCCGGTGTCAACCGGTCGCGAAAATCGCACGTCCGCCGGTGGTTCGCCTGTTTTTTTTTTTTTTTTTCATTTTTATTTTTCGCGCCCAACAAAGCTCGGCAATTAAAGTTCATAAAACGAAGACAAGCGACCGATTCCATGAAATTAGCGAGCGGTATGAGAAAAGACGCTCGTCCGGAAGCGGCCGCGTAACGAAGCGACGCGGTTTTTCCGGCCGGGGAGCGCTTCCCGCGGCATTTGCATATCTCGAGCATGCAATCGAACTTAATAAGCGTCCCCGACCCCACGAGCTTCTTGCGCCACTAATCGCTGACACGGCTCACGTTAAACAACGATGCGCGGGCACGTTTGCACGCGGCGGACGCAATTTTTATCGCGTTCAACAACCCCGCAACGAGCGCGAGTGGCACGCATTCGCACGCTGGTTCACACCGTATGCTAATGCCCAAGATCTGCCCGGGCGAAGCGCCAGGTTACGTCGATTGGATCATTGCCGCATCACGCACCGTTCAATTAATCGACCTCGAATAAGGCTCAATAGCTTAGACTCTCAACTGATACTGAACCAACACTGTCGATATCATTCCGACAAACACACCCATCATCGTTCTTATTCAAAGGCAAATTTCAACGGATCAAGCTCATTTTCTCTGTTTCAAGGTGAACTATTTCAATGGTATTTATTTTAATTCCTTTTCTGTATTACAAACAAGCACGTTTTAATTGAAAATCTGATTCTGGAGAGACTCAGAGAAATCGATAATTATTTAATTAAAATGAATGTAATATGCTGTTGTGTGACAAATCAAATTAATACATAATGAATTACGATTCCAGAATACGCCTTTGTAAACGTTAATTAAAATCGACCGATCATGTATAGCGATAGTGTATTATCTGATTTATGTGGTTTTAGTTGAACCTTATCCGCAGAGTGTCGTCAAAGGACCTTGAGAAGATCAGTAATGATCAGGACTAGATTTCTACGTTGGCTCGCAAATTGTAAACATGTGTCTTACAAATGTAACGATACTCAAATTTAATTAGTACTGCTTTTTTTTCGTCTCTTCATATATATATCTCTGAATTTATCACATTCGTAATATGTAAAACCTCTATTTATTCCATTTTTTATTGGTTACTGATAATTATCAAATGTTGTATTATATTAGTATATATATATTTATTGCCCAATTTAAAAGTTAAACTAAAAAAAGGATTTATTCGACGTCAAACTTTTATCCTACTTGCGTTTTAAAATATTGTAAACATATTTATAATTTTCCAAGTTATGAATTAAATAGTACTAAATATAAAATTAGTCGAGGAAAATATACGAGAGTTTCTCACTGTTCGAATATTCTCGTCTTCAATGTAGATTTCATATCAAACAGCGAAACATTGTAAAAGTAGATAAATCAGTCATGTAATGTCGTCAGAACATCTGAAATTCCATAAAATCGGTACTCAAAGAATGAAACACTATTACGTCAAAAAAATTGATCTCATGACGCTCCGGAATAGATACTTGTGTATGAAACTTTGATATAATGTAATGCAAAACAATATTTCTCTTATTTACAGCAACGACAAAAAATAAAATCTCCGTTTATTACAACATTTTAGAAACTTCAATAAGAAATGTTTACCATTTTATTACGCAATTTTTCAACTAACAATGTTTTGACATTTTTTTATATTTTGACATTTTTTTTTTCAGAATAGCAACCAATCGAGCGAGTAAAAAAGATGAGCACGTATTACATTACGGTCTGTCGCCTCGTATTATGAAGGTAGACATTGAACGGAATAGCCGAGACGCCCCTCCTCAAAAGCTTATTGAATATGTTAACATCTATTTCGAATTTCATTGTTATGGTTGCAGTGCCACGAAAACTGTTGTTTATGGGGCCATTTCGGACGGATCTCAAGCGCAATTGTCTGAGTGCCTGCAGTCCCGTGTTATTCCTTAAACACAAGAATTCACTTTGGCAAAAACAATAGTCGATGGTTCTGAAACAAAGAAAACTCGCCGTCGGTGAATTTGCGCTGGGTAACGGCGAGCGACTTGTTCGATGTTTAGTCACACAAAAGTGGCCTACCGAGGAAGACCGAGCCAAACTCCGGCGACAAGTTCAAGTTGCTCGGCAGCCATGACAAAGATTTGCTCTACAAATGCTTTACTTTGACATATACTCAAAGTTAATTTACGTTCGGTCGAATTGTTGCGGTCCCGTTAAAACAAACACGAAAATCCACTCGAAAAACAATGTTTTTTTATTGATTTCATTATCCCAGACACATGTTACTCAAGGACTTGAAAAATTTATTAGCCTCGCTCCTATAAAAGGACAATTTTTTGCCCAACAAAATATTTTGATCAAATAAATCTGTATGACACGTACAGTAGTAAAAATAAGAAAAAAAATGAACCGTCAGTCATCTCGGAGGGTTGCGTTCAGCAAGTGGCTAACAAATATCGAATGAGCCTTAAACGCGTACTAAAATAGTAATAACGCGTTTGAGAGCAATAGCCAGACGGCGCTATTGTATTCCCGATCATATCTCATTCGAACGGAAAATCATTCGGGTCGGAATCAGAAAGTTTGGAGTAATTTTTGGGTTCTTTTTTCTTCTAACGGGAAACATCTTTTTCTTGGTGAGTTCAAATTTTCGTATCCCGTGTCATCGCACGTTACTCAAATCCAACAGAAAGAAAGTCCCATTAAAACTCGCAGATCCATTCTGACGTCACGCTCGTCAGCCTTATTAAGTCACTGAAACTTCATCTTATTAAAACTTCTAATCTGCGGGGACATTCATTACAGCGAAACATTCTCCGGCCAGATTCAATAAAATTAAAAAGTTGGCTCTCTTCAAAAATTTATTATAACCTGCGACGTTCGTGCACTACTTTCTTTTTCGGGGGAGCGAATTTAAAATTGGCATCTAATAATTGCCGGCTGATTTTTTCGTTCGCATGATCGGCTCAAAATCTAACTCGTTACCATCCACTTTGCACGACCCAAGTGACGTGCATTCTTCTCTAACGAGTGAACCTCGCAAAGTTGCCAAGTTCATTACCAAGTTTGATTACAATGTCAATCACGATTGTGCGCGATCAATGGTGCGTAATTCCGTTCAGTTTTTTTTTTTTTTATCATCAACGGCGCCTCAAAATCGCGCGAGTTTTCAAGCCGCTAACATCAATCATGCATTCTAGCAGCGCGATAACCGTTCGCGCGGAGTCTGCGACCCGTTTTTTCGTACAGCCTTTATTTCTTCGTTCCGGCCATCGCTCAAAACGAATATTCATTTACTGCGAAGGTAAAGGCGTTACTCGCCATTCAAACTCTTACATGCACCCCTTTTTTTTCGAAAATAAGATTAATGTAAACAGAGAAGATAGATAGAAGAGAGAAAAAAAATGAACGTAATGGATAGTCGTAAAATTTTGATTGATTTTCAACTACCGCTCTCCGTCTGCTGCAATGATTTTCAAATAAAAATCGTCATAATAGGAGTTATAAAATTTCAATGAGTTTCGATTCGAGGGGATAAGAGACTGATTGAAATAGTCCAAGTTAAAGTGATTAAAGCGAAATGTTCGCAAGAGGAAATACTCGATGGAGATTATCAAATGAAATATCAAAGGAAAGTAGAAAAAGCATTATCTTGGCAATAACTGCAGGCTTCCCGGCGCTCCGTCCGTCTGTTTATTTACCCCTCTTTATATTTATTTGTATGTTCATTCTTTTCGCACCGGTCATCTGTCAAACGGAATATTTACGCTCATCTGCGAGCAAACGATTTGTGCGAGCATTAGTTGCGATGGAGCAAATTTAATTCCGCGACTATACTCCGGCGGCCAAAGAGACGCAAGATCCGCAGCCTTGACGGAGCGTGAAATTAGAGTTTGCCCGAGTGTTAAGAAAACGCGTGAGCGAACGCGTGTTCTAGCTTCAATTTCGCTGCTTTCCCCCGAAAGCGGAAAAAACATTCAGCGTGGCGCGTTGCTGTCTCTTTTTCGAGCCCCGTTCCCTTGACTGATGTTCCAAAGGCAGAGACAGTTTAATTGAGAATTTTAATGCCTCGAGAACGACAGACTTCCCGAGGTGGAAACTACTCGCATTTTTATTTGCGCGCCAGCCTCTGAATTGCCGATACGACTTTGGCCCTCTTCCTTTTTTTCACCACAGTTATATTAATTTCTCCATGTTTTAATTACTTGCGAGCGAGGGTTGATTGCATGACCGATCTTCGTTACTCTTATTCACTTAGTTCCTTCCGTCTTTTTCATTTTTGTTTCCTCTCTTTTTTCGATGAGTTTGACAAGAACAAATTGAAAAGTTGTAGTAAATACTATCAGACATTTCCATCCGAAATTCCTACGACATTCAATTATCGTTCAAATAAATTGTTCTTTTCTATTTTTTCTTATTGTTTTTATTTTATTTTATTTTTTTCAGGTTTCAACATTACCTCACTATCTTTATTGTTGCTGAAAAAAGGGGTAACCTCTTTTTTTTTCGAGCAAACGAACAATCTAACCTGAGGATATTATGTATACGAAGTTTTCAACTCAAGTGTACTACCGGAATTGTGTGTTTCACTCTGACAATGACTTCAGCATTGTCTTGAACTGGTTTGCAAAAGAGCGTCATCGAGTGAACATTCCCTGGCTATTGGAAAAATTCTTCAAGGGCCAACATGCTGCTCCAAAACGTCACAATTAAGTCGGTTATTCGGTAACGTTCAATTGTTATTCCACTTACAAGAACACGTTCACTTAAACTAAGTTGCACTTACGTTTTCTGAATTTTTCTCGACACGATTTTCAACATTATAAAATTGTTAATTCTTTCAATATTTGCTAATCTTTAGTATGCCAATTTCTATCAACTATTTTAATAAAAATCCAAGTCCAATTTTCATATTAGTTTTGCGAATAAAAAATTTTGATTAGTAGAAATAATTTGAACTCAAATTAGAAAGGAACAAATAATAAAATGTTTTCAAAATTGAGGTTATAAAAGTCAGCACCCCCGACCCTCTAAAATAAAATAAAAATTGCACTACAATTTTAGTCTAATTAAGTCCACAAAAACGAATTTTAGTCCAATTTTGGAAACCGGCAAATTCAAAATTTTGTTTTTTAATTTTTTGTTTTAATTAATTTGTTGTTTAAATTTTTATTTAACTCAGCACCCCCACCTTTCAATTATGCGTAAAAATAACAAAATAATTAGAAATTAATTTTGGTCTATTTTAATCTATTAAAATGCTTCACATTACACTTGTTCAACTCCCCAACTGCGTCTGAGATACGCTTGCACTTTGTTTTTGGTAATGTTCCGAGAGTTGAATCGACTTGAAATTTTGTACACTTGTAGGGCATGATCAGATCTGCTCTGAGAAAAATTGGCAAGGCTGCGAAATCGACTCAATGTGTGTACGAATTTTGCTGGTTTCCAAAATTGGACTAAAATTCGGTTTTTGTGGACTTTAATGGACCTTAATTAGACTAAAATTGTAGTGGATTTTTTAATTCATTTTGGAGGGGTGGGGGTGCTGACTTTTATGACATTTAAAATTGTTAAAAATCAAATAATCATTAATCAATAATAACAAACATCAATTTCCACTCGATTTCATTTAACGTTGTAAACAATTTTTGTGCTTGCTTCGACAGTACACTGTTAAAAGTTTAGATGTATATTAATTATTTTAACGATGAATTATTGATGAAAAAGTATCGATTGACACAAGTGTGAAAAATGAGTAAGCTCTCATCACATCGATCCTCAGCAATGAGGACAAATTTAAATGGCAAAATAGGCTCCTCTGTGTTGCGCTGCATGCATAACGTCTGACTCGAAATACAAACAGTATAGTATTCGCTGCTGGCGAAGCACAAAGCTTCAGTCGGATGCATTTTAGTTTTCAAAGAATTCCTTTCACCTAGGGGATGAGGATTATTGCGCAGATATTTTTTCACTCAAAAATTCTACCAACGTGAATCCAAGGAAAGTAATACAAAGTGAAAAAATACAAAACACGCTAAATATAAAATAAAAGCGATATGTTTGGAATAAGGACGCGCATTTCGTACAAGTAAAGGATGATGCTTTCTTACAATCGTCGTTATTTTATTCTTAAAAAAAAATCAACGATTTTTCAAAAAGTCAGCTGTCAATTATTTTGTCATATCTTCTTTTTGAAGGGGTAAAAATTCACAGTTCCTAAAGAATTTAATTTTTACATTGACCAACATCAGCCTGGCGGAAGAAACAAATAGCCGATGTCCGGAACACCGCACATACAGCCAGATTGGCCGTACCCTCAAGTGGGACAAAAATAATGTAAAATCATTAAGCTTTTTGTCAGAGGTCGCGCAAATTTATAAAATACTTAACAGTTTGTAACCTTGCCAAGTGTTCTTCGCCGGCCATTAAAAATAGTAATGTGTACAATGAAATTTTTCGCGCGGTGATAAATCTCGGGAACGAAACATCGCTTTATTTTTGCAGTCTCTTTGTGCTTTTTCCTGCGCCGGAAATTTTCACTCACGAAAACTTCGTGTCAGTTAAATGCTGTTTATAAATATTTGCAATGGAACTTTATGTCGTCTAACTTTGCCCGCACCCCGCAACAGAAATAAATAAATCAACATCCCGCCATTCGTCTCTGATAAAGAAAATGTACCAAAAGTTTGTTTCCAAGTGGATCAAAAATACGGTCGGGAGAGAAAAAAATTTTTCCAGACGGAAAACGAACAAAAAAAACGACTTCGCGTGTAAAATAAGATTTTCCCAAACAAAAAGTAACACGGTGGCAAACATACGTTATTAATTATCATGAAAAATTTTTGCCCGCTTTTGTATGTTTTTGTTTTGGTATTCTTTGTTTTTTTCATTTTTTTGGGGGCATTGCATGATGGTGGGTTCCGAGATTAATAGCTATTTTTGTGCAGGTGCGTGCGTTCGTTCACGGTCGACTGGATTTTGCGGTAAAACGATTCACAAGACAGAACGAATCGCGACAGCCGATACAGAAAGTATATACGCGCTTTGGCGACCACGGCTGGATAATTCCCGGGGTCTGCCGCTGCGAAACTTCCTGGGTAGACCGGGAGACGCCCTGGGGATACGCCTCGTCGCTTAAAGCCGCGCGTTCACACACGTAACCTCGGAAAAAACTTCTCTCTTCTTTCCGCAGGTGTCAACACCGAGAGCGTGAAATGCTTCTTCACGATGATTTTTCACAAAATATTTTGTTCCCAGACGCGACGAAATTTACCGGTATATTTTACACGAAAAATCTTAACAACAAAATAACCGCCATATTTCATCCCCATTTTGAATTCAATAACCATAACATATAACGCCCTATTAAAATTCTCAGAAACATTAATCTAAAAACAAACGCCCTGCGTTTATTCTTAACAGCTTCTTTATTTTTTTTGCAGTATGAAAGACCAAACAGTGATATTCGCTTGAATTGTAAGTCGTTGAGCGACTGTTCCATCTACTCTCTTGGAATTTTTCCACGCGTTACATTTGTGTCTCCATAACGTCGAAACGGCTACTAACCGGAGTCGTTGCGGAGCATGTTGAAGTGGCAAACGACCGAGTAAAGACAAAAGGCGGAGCAAAAGTGGTCCATACGCTAGCAAACGCGGGAGGTTTAATTGAAAACAGTTGACCTAATTGTTTTCCAATAACCAGTCGAATTTGCGCTCATCAGTTATGATAGTTTTTTTTTCGATGTGTCAGCTGGACGGACGTAACGAGGAATTCGACGTTAGTCACTCGCGCGGCAGTCTTCTTTACGACCGAGGGATGTTTTCGCAGGCGTGTACCAGGGGCAGTAAATTTTTAACGAGTCGCGTATTTCATCAATCACGTGACTGGCGTCCGTGACGTGGGGCCAGCTGTCGAGGACAGTTGACATGAGCCGCGGCACACTGTCGTATGAAATTTAGTGTCAGCACGCCGGTTCCGTCGCCGCAAGATTGTCCGAAAACGAATTTTCACTCCGCTCATGTCCACCATGGGTATATACGCCACTCGTCACGTGACCGACATTTGTTTTTGGTTTAATTATAATGTTGAGCTCATCGTTCATTAATCAAAATTCATAATGCCGGAATAATGTCATCGGATGAAATTTATCAAGTTCGTCATGTTCAAATTATGCCGCGGGGGAAGGAGTTTATAAAACGTTGAAGACGCGCGTTTTACAATTCCAGCGGCACATGTTACAGAGAATTCGTGTCGATGAAAACGGGTGGTCGGAAGAAGGAAAAAAAGTAAATCAACTAGACGGTCGTAAACGCGTCTGTGAAGTTCACGTGAGTCGAATGTAACAAACTCATTTTAATTCAATTAAAGAAATTGGTAGGTCTCCCGCGACCGTATCTGCGAAGAGTTTTGTTCGACCATTATACTGCAACGCGACAATTGACTTTAATGTCCCTCTAGACGCCACACGTTGCGTTACACGACCCTCTTTCTACTCGGTGTATTATCAGAAAGCATAAAATCTTCCACTCTTTTTTTTTCTTTTTGTTTTTGTTTTTCAGAACAAACTAATTAATCGGGCAAATTTTTTTTATCTCGTTCGAGCGCCTAAAATTCGTGCAAAACATACATTCGAAATATAAAAAGCACTTTGCATTTCTATGCTCGGTAGAGTTTAATTGACTTTTTTTTTCTTTTTAGTTTCATTTGTATCATTTGAAACCGACGTTACATTAAGCTGAGGGCATTTTTAACAACGTTTACACCGGGCTAGATCGAGTGTATCTGCGCGCGCCAACATATATTTCGTTGCACGTACCACCATTACAGTTAAGCGGTCGATAGCTTTCGAATTTCAGCTGCGATAATGAAAAACTTTTTGGCGAAACGCGGGCGTTTATAAATCGCGATATATTCATTACCACGTCTTTTCTTTATGTGTCATATTTTACTTAGCAAACTGAAAATCATCACCCGAGCCAATTTCCACACAAAAACCCATCAGCCCGATACATCACTTGTCAAGATTTTATTTACACGGAACAAAATAATCCCGCTAACAAAATGTGTCAATATTTGCTCGATAATAAACTCATAAATTCCACGGAATTGCAATTTTAGCGCGCTGATGCTAGCATTTTTTAACAATCGTCCGAAAAATTTATTATTGGCACGTGAAAATAAACATCAATCAAAAACAAGTTTACAAAAAAAAACAACGAATAGTAGGGGGGAGGGGGGATTTCGTTTTGATTATCCCAATGAAAATTCAATGTTTCGAGTATCTCAACATTCGCTCGACGGTACCTACCCTGTATATAAAACCGCATGAAAAATTGCACCGCAAAATCATTTCTTATATTTTTCAAACGAATTGCGCACGCAATCTCGTTACAAGCTATTTTTCATTGTCTCAGAGAGAGAGAGAAAGAGAGCCCGGCGCGCGAGTCGTGCAAAAATTCAATAATTTTGGAACGTCATTTTGTGTGTGTATGTGTGTGCGCGCACGAGTAGCATCTGCCTTCGCATCGGCTAAGTGGCCGACGTCGTTTTGCGCGGCGTTTCCTTTTAAGCCACGTCAATATCATCTTTTTATCATCGCCGGGAATAATTAAAACAGTTGACAAAGAAGCTTGCGCGCAGTAATCAAACATTTGTTCCAAATGCAAGCCCAGTCGCCTAAATCATTTTTCAACGTTGTAAAAGCAAAAGAAGAGGGAAAGCGCGCAACGACAAAAGGTACACGTTTTGACTTGGCGAAAAAGCTTTCATCGCGCACCGGGCGAACACAAAATCTTTGACAAGTTTGTTTTTAGCGTCAAGATAATGGGATTTTCAGTTACGAAACTGGGATGCGAATTTGTTGAAGACTCATCGAGACGCCGAAGAGGTCCTAATCCGATATTCCCATTAGGGACTTGAAAATTCAATTGGAATTCCAGCTGGATTGTCAGCTGTACTTTGATGTCGCTCGTCATAATTGATTGATAAAATTTAACGTTCATGGCGCAAAGCTCGGGCGTTATATATTACGTTACAGGTTGAGAATTGTCGCGCAAAATTGTTACACACATTGTTCGGTCGTAAAACAAGCCGGATTATGAAGTCATAATAGTCGGGAGACATTTTGCACTGTAAGACCGCCGGAATGACCACATGCAGCTCGCCTATCGGAGTTACACAAAGATATCCCTAAGGTGTAATTAGTACCACATTGGGTATTCAAACGATAATCACGCTCTTCATCTCCCCGGTAATTAACTACGGCGTGGCAACGCAAATTCGAACTATATGATGCAGCATTACGCCGCCCGTGCCCGTAAACTATACGCAACACCGTCGATCTTGAATTCACAACAACCCACCTAAGCTCGTTTGGCTTTTTAGCCGGGGCCCCTGTGTGAGCTTCACGTCAGTTTCGCATAAACAGCAACTACTATTCCTCAACGTACACAAACAAAGTAGTTTGCGAACTGACTCCGCCAGACTTGACCTAATGCAAACCAGCGAGAAAATAAAAAAAATAAGACAAACATTTAATTTGTTGTTCTTAACTAGAATTGAACGAGCCATTATTGTTTTTCCTTCTTTTTTTCAGAAAGAAGACAATAATTCATTAGATCCAATCACCTCGCGTTATTAGAAATTCAATTTCACGGTTGAATATTGAATCAGTTAATTTGTTGAGTCAAGAAAGTGACTCTTGACTCGCGAGATTCGTTGTGTATATCTAAGGACGTTAAAAGTTTAATGGCAACAATTTTTTGTTACAGAGTTTACCCGGTCGGCATCAATAGACGAGAACTTATATATAGAGCCTGGCAGGATTGTTTTCTCGAGTTTATTTTCAAAAGATTTCAATGAAAAAGACGCGATCGACGGGAGAAAATAAAATTGACCCGAATTAATTCGAAAACAAAAATATCCAAGCTCTATAGAGCAATCGCCGAGGGATTTCCGGGCAGAGTTGCACTCGGCGTCTTATCTGTCGATAGACTGGCGGCATTGTGATTGCGAAACCACAGCAGGCTGCAGCCGCCCATTAATTATCACCTCGCAGATAGCGAGGGGACGAAAAAAAATGAGAACGAACCAGGTCAAAAGTGTGTCGGAGGAGTGGAGGCGCGTGTGCGCCAACCTCTCTGCTCAATTTAATATCCATCGGGACATTGAATTGTGCTTCCACGCGCATTTCCATCCATCTCACGTGGGCATAAATTTGTCACGAGCTCTATCTTTCCATCTCTCTCTTTCTCGTTGTCTCTGTCACACACATTTGGTTATATGAGAAGACACTTGATGGTTATGCGTATACTTATCATATACGTGGGTCGCCACGGTGCGAGCATTGCCAGCACCGCCATCGCCGGCCTCCCTCCGCGCCGTCTTTGGACGCGCACTCTCTCTGGGCCGACGAGCATCCAGACCGCGGATGCTCGCCAAATCGATCTCCTGTGACGTCACGGAGGGTCAGCGCTCGCTCGCAGTACAGTTGACCGCGCCACTTTTGTCTTTACCTGTAACTCGCCACGCTTAGCAAACACAACCCCATAACACATTAGAGCTCGTCACCACTGTTGACCTTCAAAATAAGGGCTTAACCGTATCATCGCACGTTATAATTGTCAGTAGGCTCAATCTGTCGGCATTCTACCGCCAACCAATAACAAATCTGATTTAAGTGAGATACAGTTGGAATAATAAAAATATAATTTTTTTTTCCTTTCGGACTTCTTTTCGCTTTGATAAAAATATTGGCATGTTTTTAAAAATGAAAACTTGTATATTTTTGTCCCAGTTTCATTATTATTTGAATATCATTTAAATTTATTAAAATGTTCATTTTTTAAAAAGGTTTTGTATATAATAAAGTTGATCTCAAGCCAAACAAAAAATGATTGAAGAAAAGTTGAAATGCAAGAGAGAAGAAAAATTTGAAATTTAATCCCAATTTTATGTTCAATTTCATTTTAATTGAATTGATTTAGCAAACGTCTTGAATTTCATATGCGGTACTTTGACTCATTGCTTACAGGCTCTCAGGATTTGTGTTGGGTTTAGAAATGTTTGAATCACCAGGTTGAGACAGTCTGTTGGACTCGCATCCCTCATCGATTATTGATTATCAATATATTATGACTACGTAAACATTCCAGTCGATTTTATTAATTGGTTGAAAATTAATTAAACCGAGCATAGTCCGAGTGGCAAAACGTTCGTCGGAGGCGATTTGTGAAAGGACAAGTGCATCGGCCCCGCGATGAAACTTCGATGAGTTTGAGTTATATGAATAACGACGTGCCTCGTGTTTTGTCGAGTCACCAATCTTTTTGCGCGGGAAATTCAAGCTAATTGGTCTTCTGAATTATTGGTTAGTTCGGAACGAACTATGTTAATCATTAGTTGCATTACTAGTAATCCTATTACACGAAATGGAATCGCAAGAAGCAGCTCGTTTATACGCGTGCGTGTTCCATCCCAAAATCAGTATTTACGGTACTGTTGTTGTTATACGTTTGAAACGAAGATAAAGCTTTCACTCTAATCAGAATCTATTCGACAGTGTGAACGTACCTGTTTTTTTTTTCTTTTATTTTTCAAACAGTAATTGCTCGACGCTACGGAGAGCTAAACTTTATTTCACATGGTGTGCTTTATGATGCATAAACGTTATCGATACTCAGCGTCTCCGGTCATTAAAAGAAACGCGCAGAAATTGAACGAACGATCAGGAGCAAATATAAAAAAAAAGAGGATGTTGCTCACGGAAGTACCGCGAGTATGATTAAGTAATCCCCAGTAATTGTTGATAAAAAGATAATGATTCTGCATCTGTTCAGGTTTTCCCAGTCGCGATAACTGTAAAACGTCGGTCCCGTTGACTGAGTGCTATCCGCAGCGGCATTAGGGGAGTATCGGCAAAACCGGAGCGCCGACATAAAATTAGTATGCCCGATGCAACGGCAAATAAGACGAGACAATAATTCCCAGGCAATTTTCTTACTGTCACGTTCGCGCGACACGCAATATTATGGAATCCTGTCGCAATTTCGACCGCGCTACCCGAACGCCGTGTACTTTCTTACGTCGCGAACTAATTAACCTAATTAAATTCGTTTCTTCGGAGTCGGCGACAAACGACGGGAAAATAAGCCGAGCTGCGCGCAAACAAACAACACGAACGACGAGGACTATGATATTCAAAAACAGACCGAGGGTGCGCCATTTTTCATTCCGCCCGGCCCCACTGTTTTGCATTGCAAATTGTCCCAGTTTCTCAAACTTTGCATTCGATTTGCGTTTGACTTTCAGAATCCGAGCTAATCTCACGAAATATTCGTATCAATTCGATTGAACAACGATTTCACAACGAATGAGAGACGGCGCAAATCTGTGGACTCAACTTCGCAATGCCACACCACACCAGCAAATAAAGAATCCTAGGAATTCTGAATTCCTCGGCTACATTCTTGTTCCAAAGCGAGATGTTCGAGTCTACAGATTTTCATTTTGATTAAAAACACATTTCGCTCTCTCTCTCTCTTTCTCTCTCTCGGCAAGTAGTCCCCTGTTGAAAAGTTTTTTATTTTCTTTTTTCGCTCGACCATCCTGACAAAAGCTATCGAGTTAATTTAATTGTTGCGATCAGGAGAGGCTTATTTTGTTGCACTTTTTCATTCGAACGTTTTACCGTTAGAAAAATGTCCTAATTCGGCTTAACGACAGGGAATGTTAATTGTGGTCTATTGTAAGTAAAGAAGATCGGCGCTTCAATTTACAAAGCTGGCTTGAATCCAGGTGTGATTAATTTGCCGCTGATTAGAGGTATCGGCTTTGTATAAAATAAATTCGATTTGCATTCTAATCGATCGTGCAACGGCAATTTGACGTTAACTTCCCATCGCAGTTTTTTTTCTATTTTTTTTTTTTTTTTTTTTTGGTGCAGCAAAATTGATGGAAAAAATGCTGCAGCCAAGAATTTGTGAAATTGAATTTTATAAATGGTAATTTCATCTTTCCCGCGATAGTGGGGGGTTGTTTTTCTCAGCAAGAAAAGTATGCAAAATATTTCATAGAAAATATTTTAATTAATATTTCAAATTGACAAAACAAAAGGCACCGGTTCGGTCGAATTCCTTAGATGTAGCTGTGTGTGTTTCGTTTCACCGGCGCGTTAAGAAATGAATTTTTAAATTGAAAACAATTTTTCTTCAAAATCATCAGCCATATACCTTGTGTCTGTGACAAAAACTCGTTGCGAGGCTTTCTTCACAAAAGGGTACGGACTGATATAATTACGAGAAAAAGAAACGGAGTTGGAGCGGAGAACAACGCGATGAGTCATGTGAATTTGCAAGTGTTTCCTGTGGCAATTAAAAAAAATATCATTGCGGGAACCGTGAGCCCCTGTGCAAAACACAATAGAACATTGTACCCGGTGGGAAAAACCTCGCGACTTCCACAGGCGCGCGTAGATGAGCGGCCGATATGGAACTCTCTATTGATATGAAAATATATCCGCAAGATCTGGACCGTGAACTCGACAGTCGCTCGGGCACGTTTCAAAGCAAAGTTAACGCGCACTCTCAAGTCGCTAATCCACACAAGTCCCAATGGCAAAATCGTGCTCGATCCAAAGTGAAATTCTCACATAATCGCGCGTCCTACCAAAACGTACTTTAATAATGCAACGCCACTTGACATTCGCGTCACATCAAACCGGTCATAAACTCTCGCGACCGTATCGAACCGTCGATGAATTTTGCCCGAGTCGCGTCTTGCCATTTTGTCTGCCCCGATCAATCTCACGATGCAAAAACTAGATTAACATCGTCAGATGCGCCAATTAATGCGGCTGAAAATTCACTTGGACGATATTATTGCCAAGTAATTCAGTTTTGTCGCTACATTAAAGTCGTTATTATAACGAGTTTATGTCGATCGCAGTCAATTAGCGACACTTTTCCGAAAAGCTATATTCGATTCGCAACGTAAAGATTTATATCACTGCCAAGGCAAAAACTTGCAGACTCTCAAAGTCGGTCTCAAAATATAACAGGTCGCGGAGAGTTCAAAGGGTGAGCTCTCGACGAAAATTTGCATGTTTCTTCACTTCATGATAAATTCAATCTTAAGTAAGATCAAATGTCGTGACGTCAAATGGAAAATGATATTGAGAAAGGGGACGCGACGAATGAACAAACAGTCGGAATCTGTTACGTATTCTATTAAGTCGTAAGAATACCGATCGTTTGAAAATTGACATCAAATGCGCGCAACGCGCCAAATGTCCGTCGCTCGCATTTTGGACTCTTTTTACACTCAGTTTGCTGGTGTACTTCTTTACGTCGCGCGTTCAAACATCTGCCAGCTTCGTTTTCGGCTGTGCCAGAAAGCGTGCGTGCGAGAGAGACGAAGATATATATATCTTCGCGCGTCTCACTCTATTGTATCGTTAAAAAAAACGCTCGACTTTGGCCCTTTCACGTTCGTTTTCTTATCGATCGGTATAGTCGCTTTTTCTTTTCCCGACAGTTTGGCCGATTTTCTGAATGAATCAACGATACAAAAATGAAGTGCGATCGGCACGCAAACATCTATAAGAAACCAAAAGTGTAGTGACAATTTGATTAACTGATCAACGGTGGCCATCGCCGCAAACAGAATTGGAATGTAATTAATGATCGTTAATTAAACCGCGGGGCAAAAAATAAATTGTCAATTGGAAAATGAATTGTTCCTGGAGCTTAATTCTGATTGAATAAAAATTTTTCTTCTGAAAACAATTGGGACGATCAATTGACGGTTGGTACAATTTCCTTTTTGTTGAAACATTATATTGAATGGGGAATAATGACGGTAATTGGAGGAATTTGGAATTCAGCGAGTAGCATTGATTCGAGACGCGCGGTGAGAATCGCACGAATTAGCGTCGTGTCTCAGAAATTGTTCTTCCACATGCGCGTATAATCACGTCGAAAACGTGAATGTTGATTTAAATGCATGGAATGTCAGCGGCGGAGTATTGACGTGACGTCAAAAGCAGCCCGCACGCCAAGTGGCAGCTCGAAAAAGAAGCGTATCGCGACACGAGACTGACATTGTCGCGCGGTGATCAATCTCACGCGACGGGCAAAAAGTTGTTCGTTCAACAGCGACTCGCACGACGGCTTGTTAGTAGGTGCCTCGTTCCACGATTTGGAAGTTATAGATTGCAATGACGGATCTCATCTAACCTCGCTGTCAAAAAAGAAAACAAAAGCAGGCATTTTTTTAATCTTCAATATATATATGAAACAAAAAAAGAAAAAACGAGAACAAAAAGAAATATTGTTGGTGAAAAAAAAAGAAGCATAATTCTCACTCATATGTACAGCTATGACCTCTGTAATAAACTTGAAACAGCGGGTGAGAGGGCGCATCAGAACGACCGGGCAGTTTTCCGATACTGATCACTGAATTTGCAATCTCCAACGCTGTCAGAAAAATATTTTCCTCCAAATGAAATTGGCAGGATGAAATTTAACGTTGCAACGCAAAGTAATGTTTAACTGACGTTTGAAAGTCTATTCGGTCTTTTTGGTTGAGTCGGATGCCCAACGGTCGACATATATACTTTACAGCTGTAATTGGATTTCAAGATATTTTATTCGCAAAAGCAGAGTGCTCTTTGCAATAAATCACTCATTTGTTTCATTAATGAAAGATTATAAAGGGAATTTTTTCCCTTTCCTTTGTAATGAATTCACTTTGTCGGCGAGTGTAAGCTTCTAAAAATTCAACTGAGTTTTATCGTTTGCCAGCGAGAGGAAATCCATCGATCGGCAAAATTATATATAGAACGCGCCGATGATCAAATTTGTCTTCTGATTGGGTGGCCCTTTTTTTTGTTCGCTAATCCCGTTGGCTTTTCGACTCTCGAGGACATGACGAATTTCGGTTCGGTTCAGAAAAGATGAGTGGGTGGCGCGCAACTGATACACTCGAAACCGCGAGTTCCTCCCGTTTGATAATAACTTCCCGACAGCGAAAACCCGCGGCAACCGATGAATTTCAATTTCCCGCGCATGAATAATAAACGCGAGTGCAAGATCGTCGCAGTCAATCACGCAACGTAATGTATCCGGAACAATTGCAGGCAAAAGTGGTTGCACAAGAAATAGCGATCTGTCTGGCTGAGCGTTGGCGGGCATAAGTCACGCGGCGCTTCAGAAAGCGCGTCTCGTGAATTTCGCCAGGAGCCAGCGTGCTGTCTGCAGTAAAATTTACAACCACTGTGCAAATTATTTTGTAGTTCATCTGGAAGTGCGATATGAACGTAGGATACTTTTTTTCGTTTCAATACTTTTCCTTCAATGTACGCTCGTCTACACAACACACGCATGTCTATTGTTTTCAAATCGACAAACCCCAAAAAGCTGTCCAAATCCTTTTTTTTTTCTTTTGTTTCAAAATATTTTTGTTCTGAATTATTGCAAAAACGTTGTTTTTATTTTTTTTTCATTTTTGATTCCAAAACTTGTTCAAATGAAACACGACATTTCAATTTTTCAAATGAAAATCATCCTTGTAATTGAATCGCATCCGATTATAGCGAGACTAGTTTTTACAATTAAAAAAACAGAGAGTTTGAAAATGACTAATTTTTTTTTTTGGTTTTCATGTTTTTGATATTAAATTTTTGAAGATGGACGATTCGGATGTTGGAGAATGTGTGAACATTGAAATATAGTTTTAAGCGGTGTTGTAACGCGGTGCTTATTCTTTTTGACATTCTCCAGGCAGGCTGTATTGTTTCTCAACAATATACTTATTCAGCGAGCATCATATTCCTTGGGCATCGTCGGATAACCGAGTGAAGAGATGCAAATCCACAGACTAAACACGTGAGAGCCACTGTCACATTTATATGATAGCACGCTGTTAATATTCAGAGTACACTTGGCTTAATCGGATTTCTCGTTTGAACTACGGAACTGCATTTCTGGCTATTTTTCTTCGGTGCGCGTTTTCATGCATTTTCACATTTCGCGTCTGTCCACTCACTGTCGCGTTGTCAGTTAAATGAGTTCCAAGTCGCTCATTACAAGCTCGAGAAAAAAAAAGGGTCTAAATTACCTTCGCCTCAAAAACATTTATATTTATGTATATGTTCAAAGCCTGGAAACGGTGTTTTCTCACAATTACAACGTTATGACATTGTTTTTGTTCGCTTCGCTTTTTTTTTTTCTCCCCTTCGTTTTCACTAAACTGTAACATTGTGGTAATAAAATAATCAGCTTAACATGAATTCATTTTTTGCGGATAAACAAATTAGCGTCTGAAATTGCGTGGAACCTGATCCTGGTGATTGCGCAATTTCGAGCTATATCGATCTCACGTAGATAGCCCGAGGCAAAAATTATACGTAACGAGGGCATTTGGATCGGCAATACGTCTGGCTACACTTTGCAACTTCTGCAGGCCCATGTTGAAAAGTCGCCTGGAACTTCACAATGTTATGCGTGACGCTTCGCGAACAACGAAATAAACTGAATTATTGCTTGTTTGCTCATAAATGGTGTTGTGGAATGTTTAACAGCCATTTTTTGTCTGTTTGAGTTGGCGACTTTGTCCTTCGTTTAATTATGTGTGCGTGGGTGTGGGTGGATTGCAAAATTATAATGCATCAATTACTGAATGAAAAGCTGGGCTTTAAAGAGTGCGCATGCACGGTTCAAAATGAAATATGATAAAACGTGTGTTACAGATTTTGTTATTATTGTTAAAGGAGCGTTATCGAATGATGTCGGAGTGGTAGACCGCGGTATATTGTCTTTTCTGTTAAATAATGTATATCGTGAAAATTCGCGTGTGTTGATGTTCCATAGCTGACAGCATACGTAGATCTCAATTTTCGGTTCATCACTGTTAATCCGTATAATTTTGGCCGAACATTGAATCCCTAATGGCAAGAGGTATTACAGTATCGATATATATATTTCCCCTCATATTAAAATTCATTACAACACAACTGACCTCCGCGGCGGATAATATTTGATTATTCCCTATTCTCTCTTCATTATCCCGGACTTTAATCGTGGTTTTTGTTGCATGTTTTATAATATTCCATCAGTTCGGCTCATTAATCAGCGTTCACGTTGGATGAAATTTTATTAATGAAAAGAAACCCGTGCAGCTCGTCATAATGGGTTTATATATACATTACATATATGTTGCATATAAAATTCACTATATTTTCATGGATATTTTCCGCCGCTTTCATATCAACATTCTACTTAGATGATAACAATAATTTATCTGCTCGCAAAAAAATGAGCTCACATTTCTTCGGGCGTGCTTTTTCCCGTCCGAGTCTCTGGCATTTGTATCGAAATTTCCACTTAATCAAACGGAAGTTATGTATACTTCAACCAAACAACATTGTTCCATTAGCGAACGAAAAGTATATAACTAATCAGCTCTCCTTCCCCCTCCCCTTTCTCCCTCACTCTTCGAATATCAAATTTTTGTCCTGTCCCGAGAAAGCTAATCATAAATTACTCTCTGCTATCCAGAGCGAAAGAAACCCGCGCAAGTTTTGTTTATCTTCTAAATATGCTTTTCTCGCATTTCGTGTGTGCGAGCATTTGCATATCGCAGTACATAACAGTTTATACGATATCAACGTGGAAATGCGCCACAACTTAATAAACATTTTTGCACTGGAAAAGGAAAACGAGGGACGAGTCACACGAGACGCGCACAATGCAAAAACAACTGGTTGTTGCACTGCCACGAATTTACATAGTCATTTTACACAATTTCTGCGCTAAATGTGTAATAGCAAAAACGTTATCATTCGAATTACCATATTTGTGGCACATCATGAGATGGAGTCCTTGGACGTGTCTTTTTACAGCGATTTTTTGATCTTCATAATTTTTGGATTAACGCGAAACTAATAGCCTTTCACGTCACGTCAAGTTGAAATTACCCGAGCTAATTTTTGCAAAGTCGAAAAAAAAGAAAATTGTTAAAAATAAATTCATTTTAATGAAGCTTAAGGATAAATAAATTTAATAAAATCAAATTTTAAAATCAAATTTAAATGCATGTTTACAAAATAGATTATGATCAAATTTAATGAATGTCAAACGTTTGCTCTTATTTTCGTCAAATTGATGTTAATATAAAAACACTAAACTTAATTTTTACACAGGCCAGGAAATGAAGTTAGAGTATCTGTTTTTGTCATATCGTTTAGCGAGTAAAAATGTGTTCGGTGCATTCATCCACTTGACACACATGTCGATTTCTGGGCCGACGATTTTGCTCGAACGATGTTTCGCGGCCTCCTTTCAAAAAATCCCCGTCTTTGGAGGCATTGATGGGAGAAGCAAAAATGTATCTCCAATTGTCATACCACAGGCCTTTATGCTCGTAATGACAGCGGCGCTCCGCATCTTTTAATTTTTTGCTTGCATTCATCTCCGTTGCAACGTTCATGTTTTCGAAACCAAAGTCTCTCGGTGGTATATCTGAAAGCCGACTGTGAAACAGCCAAGGTGGCACCTCGCGGCGCATTAATATCTCCTAATTTGGCGTTAATAAAGCCCAACTGTTTTCGGTGTGGATTTGACAAAGCGCAACTCTATTAGCTCATGCAAACACTCGTAAGAACAACGCCGTTTATTTTCGTGCGCCGGATTTGCAAGATTCACCTCCTGGTTTGAAGAAAGGGAAAAAAAATGAATCCCGCAGCAGGAAGAAACTCGGTCGCAGCATAAGACGGTTTGCGAAATTGTTCAAATTTAAAGAGCTTAGAAAGCTCTTTAGCTTCTGAAAGCTCAAAAGAGAAATTTCCCGTGAAATCTCATTGCGTGATAAGTCTGTACCGTTTGTATCGATCAAAATTGTTTCCAAACCAGTTTTTGTTGATAAAAATTTGTCGGGAGCAATTTGACGTGACTTGCGTTTTAGAATCGAGCGCCGGATTGGGAATTAAAAGTGATGATGCTCGCGATTGTTGATGGTTGAGCTGAAACAGCGGGGGAGATTATGCTCGAAGGGGTGAAACGGAAATTTAATCCTGTATTGGGACTTTATCTTAAGAGGTAGCAGCCATCTGCGTACATCTACAAAAGATAAACGTTAATGCAAACACAATCGGTCAAAGGTCGTTCCGGTCAAGTGGCGGGGTATAAAAATAAGAAAGTTTTCGTTGCGCTAATTGAATGTGATGCCATGAATGATCCACCGGTATCGACCCGAACCGTGTTCAATTATGCAAATCAGCTTCGTCTAGCGAAAACAATATCACCTGTCCCTTCGGAAAATGAACGTTCGTGCGATCGGGCAAAGTCGATTGCAAGCCACAGGAACCCAAGAGCAAAGCCAGTTCATCTGCCCGGGGATGCCAACCGACTCTTCCGACGAATCATCGCTGCACATTAAAATGCGTGGTTTTATTTTACCCAACGATTTGCGACAAACAAATGTTCCACTCTGAAAATCGTATAAATCGAACTGTCTGTCACAGACGTTGTACAGGTCTGACGGAAAATCGATGTTGCGTGAGTTTGTCCATTTTCCATAGAAAAAAAAGACATTTTTTTTAACCAAAAATTCTGTTAAAACACAAAAAGGGCAGTCATAATAAATTATTTTGAAACATAAACAACCATGGAGTTGAATTTTTTTTTCTCTCTCTCTCCAAGTTTTGTCTTAAATTTTAGATGAGAAATTGACGCTTTAGTGTATTTTGCATGTGAAATTTGAACTGTGCATAAGGCTCAGCTGATGTACGAATTTACGTAGTGCGCTTATATGCGAGTATACACATGTCCACCGCAAACTTGTATCTGTATAGTAAACAGAATTGTGAAACTGAATTATAACGGTAATGAAGCGAAATTTAAACCGAACCCAAGCTTATTAAAATGATTATTGAACTAAAACTATTTTCGACTATTTATTTTTAATCCCAATATATATTCAACTAACTATTTTTCTTTCATAATTATTTACATACAACATAAACATAATTTTATAAAGTAAACATGTTCATTTTTTTTTCCTTTTTTAACCACGGAGAAAATGTTGGAATTTTTACAAAGCGAGTATGCAAAATGCTTTTTAAGGAAACATTATTTTTTGCAAAGTCAAAGACAATTATCGGCTTAAATTACCTGTTCCACCGTGAAGCACAGCGGTTCGATATAAATTTGGTTCGAAAACAGATTACATTCCGGTGAATTTGAATTCCCTTAAACTTGATATTTACACATTTGATCAAACTCGTTCATTTGAAGAGAAATAGAAAACAGGAGAGTTGCACTGGGAGATGAAACAAGACTCAAACGTAGGGGAAATTAGTTGTACAGAGGGAGTATCTGCAAACAGGATATTCTGAAGCAGGGCGTCAATAGGAACGCAGCACATGAGTGTTTTGTCGAGCAGCGTCCAGGACGATGCGGACGTGGAATAATGGAAACAGCGTGGCGTTTGTACAGCAAACTCGAAAGTGACACCGCTCCGAAAATAGATAGCAAGTCAAATCAAGATTATTCTCAATTAGGCATCTGCCGCGAACGCGACTAGATTACAGCGCCATTGGTATATATCTGGTAGTTAATTCCAGGACCAGAGAGTGACTATAGAAACCGTCGGGGCACAAAGCCCCGACTGTAACCAGCCCGCTGATGAAAGACAAGGACGGTCTAATCGGGCTCTCGGTCACAAAATGTGTACGTGCACCTCTGGCCTCGCGCTTTCAAGCAAAACGCTTTCGAAAAAAAGCAGCGAGCGCCCAGATGGAAAAATCTAACAAAATCGTCCCACCAAATATATATATACACCTGGTACAGAGGGACACCAATTGTTTCGTGCATACGGTTGACTTCTAATTTCGCGGAATTTTTTTCAAAGGAAATTGTTTTCGCAGCTCTCTTTTGAATTTTCAACATTTCATTTTTCTGAAATGAACAAACAAAATGAACGAACACAAAAAGAGAGGTGGGTAAAAGGAAAATACTTACGTCAATAATAGTTTAAGAATTGAACCAACCCGACTTTCTCATAGCAAACTGAAAAGACTCACCTGAAACAAAAATAAAACAAGATTAATATAAATGAACAAAATTTTTCTTCTATTGAAACTTGGTAGCAACTTCTTTTTAGCGCAAAAGCGTAAGAGTGCGGAGAAGATGTAACATCAATTTTGAGGAACAAAAGATAACGAACAAACAAACAACAAACAGAGAAAGAGAATTAATTTATTATTTTTCTGTCAAAAGTTAATTTGTGAAGGGAGTAGGTTGGGGGGAAAAAAAGCTGATGCTGCCGTGAAGAGGGGAAAATTATGGGAGCAACGTCGAAGAGGGCGCAAAAGGCGTCCGAGGTATCGGTCGTGCTTAACGGGCAGCAGCCCCTGTCAGCGTGAAATTACGAATAAAATTTGCGTACGCGAGGGAATTAATGGCCTAGAAAGTTGAGATCACGGAGCCGACCTTCATAAATTAATCCGGGAATTTGGAATGCAAACAGTGTGCGCGCTGAGGATGTTACGCCGGAATGGCTCTTAGCTCTCCGCTCTGACCACAATATGCTAAGGCCAAAAAAGGCGCACGAGCGTCGCGCATTTTGTTCTAATCAGAATATAATTACATTCCAGCGCGCAGCACACTCCGAACTGAAATTCGCGCTCGTTGGAAAAGCTGCGTCAATGCCCCGGCTCATTCGACACTTTTTTTCCGTCCTGACTACTTGGTCCCGATGGAATTGCTATTCACGACGTTTTCTTGTTCATTAAAATCGCCGCACCAACGTCGGATCCCAGGAATTTATACGCGCCAACCGTTTTCGGGCGAAATGCGTCCGCGCCATTGTTCTAATTTGTAACAATAAAATTGATCCGCCAGATGCACAATACAATATCCCGCCCATTCAAATCAGTTTCATTCCAACTCTCAAACCAAAAGAGATCCACTTATAATTAAACATGTTATATCAACCAGCAAGAAAAACACTATCCCAATGCTTCATCATGCACAGAAAAACAACTTACAGTAATTTTCTTTTGTTTTTTTTCTCGTATAACCTCAAAGCCATAGACATAACATTCCATCCAAATTCTCTTGACTAAATATCATCGTTCAATTGTTTTATACGAAACTGTGTTTCCATCTACTTTGACTAAAAAGATAAATTGATTTTATAAACTCGAGTGAAAATAGGAAATATTTGAAATATTCGAGGTTAATTGTAGAACAAAGGACTAACAAAACGGTAAGGCTTTTTGGCGGTAACGTTGCGAAAGAGAGAGACAGAGAGGGGGGAGGGGGGGACGAGGCGGGTGCCAATTAGAATTTAATTTGATTGGGCCAATTTCACGCCCGACTAAGGGGGCATAAAAGCACACGCGACATATTAAAGAAATAATTGCACGTACACATGAGCCTCGTCGCAGATGGAGAGAGATGGGGGAGGGGAAGGAGATGGAGCAAGCGAGAACATGATATTCCACACGCATGCACCGAGAGCGGGCGTCGAATTAATTGAATGATTGCGGCGCGTGGTGGCGGCGTATCTTCTGGCGCAGCGTGACGCCCACACGATGCATAATTCGGCAATCGAGTGGCAAAAGTATGCGCGGCCCTCGAACCCGAAAGTGTCGATTTAATTCATACGGACAAAGGCCGCCACGACAGACGGCTCTGCGCGACTTTAGATTGGCTGCACGGTCAGGCATAAGAAGTTTTTGGACCGGGTCCAAATGCGATTGTCGGTGGGGGATTCGCGGCTCTTCCGGCGCTACGACCAGGCGCCCGACGAATTCGCGAGACTCGGGGAAAAAAACATCGGCCGCGCGCGTTTGCCAATAACAGAGGAGAGCAGTCGAAAACCGAACGCAAACGACAATGCGCCTTGTTAGAGAAGCCTGAGCTCCATCCGTGCCCCGGCGATGTTTTATTCAGCTGCAACTCATATCGAGCGGGTGCAAAAATTCAGCCGCATTAGCCTCTCGTGGGTGTGCTAGAATATTAAAGACTCTCTCCGGAGAAAAATACTACAGTGCAGTCGTAATACGGGTGTCATAAAGACACTGAAATGTTGTACGCTTACGGGCTCCTAAAGATAAGGGCCATTCACGTGGCTCATAATATTAAGACGTTATTAAGACTCGGTTCAAGACTGAACTTTCTAATTTGGATGCATTTGCCATGGAACGTGAAGTGGTGCGAGAAGAAAAAAAATCATAATTCTCTTGTATCTCGATGATGACATAATTGCCTCTTTCATTTTCCCTTAGTTAGTTCTTATTTTATTCAATTAAATTTATTAGGATCCTCGTTTCTAAAAACATGTTCAACATTCTTCCTCCTAATTGTTTTCGTTCAACTGAATAATTAAAAGAACAATTTTTTCCCCTTTCAATGTTTTCATTCTATCCAAGAGCAACGGCAACACAATCAAAATATTTTGAAACACTTTTTTGAACCCTATAAAAGTACACTCCTCTGTTGATAGCCCTTCTTCAAAATATTGGTCGATTAATTCAACAGCTTAACTATCACTGTCCTCAATAACAACCAGTGAACATTAAAAGCCTAAGTTTTTTGGTGCATGTTTTTTTTTTTTAAACGAAGTCAAGTCGCAGGCAAAGCGAGTATTCGAAGCAATCATACGATTGATTGACTGTCTGGAATTGATTAATAGATTGTGTGAGTGTGTTAACCTGACGTTTGCGCAAGTGCGTGACACACTGAGTTCGATAATCGATAGTAATTAAAGTACGCTGTCATCCGCTTCGAAAATTATATCCATATACATGTCAACGGCTTGATGGTCCTTGCGCCCGAACCACATCGTGTCTCTGTCAATTGCCTTTGACGCCCCTGTCAATGCAACGAAAAGTTATAATCAAATACGCATCGGTTGAAAAAACAAACAAAATATATATATGAAAGGATCAGCGAAAAATTGCCGGACGTAAACAAAAATGTGCCCACCGTCGAAAAACCGTGAGCCACGAAAATACCACGTTGACGGCGCCAGCTTTTCACAAAGTCTTAATTGATGTGACCCTTGGCCCGGACGATTAAAGGCACCGACCTCTCTAACAAATCACAAGCCGATGAACGTCGCCTCGTTTTCATCAACTTTTTTTTTGGAACGTTGATCGGATTCCACGTGATCTCATGGCAGGCTCGAATCAACTGTGAAAATCAACTGTTTTTTGTTTGTGACTTCGCTCGGTGGTTCCAAAACTTAATTTGGTTCATTCATCCTTGACTTTTTTGATCACCCTGATTGACCTACGATTGGAGTGGCGCATGAAGAAGCTTGAGCTTCAAACCACGTGAATAGGCAAAAGAATTTGGACGTTACATTTGTGATCGATTGAGATTCGTTATGGATTCATTTGATCTCACATGTTTTTTTGTTCAAGGGTCCCCCCTTCAGACTCACTGATGTATTCTTGTTTACGAACTGATAAAAATCAAAGTCGAACAAAGTTAAAATTTCATTGAAACTGTAGAACTTGATTAAATAGGTTACGTTGACTGACGTTCAATTAAAACAACTGAATTTCAAGTTGGTTCGATAAAAAATCATTTGACAGTTTTATAATTATGAAGGAGGGACCATTTCAGGGCGACAACAAAAGTGTAATCCAAAAGTCAGAGATGTAAAAGTTGATTTGAATATTATGAATAATCAGATGTTACATTTGTTTGAATGTTTAGTTCGTGTGTCTCACATTTGTGCGAATATCAAACACAGAGCAACTTCCAGAGCACAGATCTAAACAAATTAGATCAAATCTAATACAATCTGATTAAGTTAAATCAGACTTCATTATCTGCATGTTGATCTGATCTAGCCGTGCAAAATTAAGTTACGCGATAAGTCAAGTTCACCTGTACCACAAACAAGATACATATTTTACCCAAAGGATGAGAAACGTAATCAAATCTCAACATCTCATAAGTGTCATGTCGTTAGCGTCAAGACTGATGGAATAAGAAAATGACGTGACAATATATCCCAAACGACAAATGTTTTTTTCATTTCAACAATTGAGGACTTTTATTTATCACTGGCAAAGGAGGGTGTGCGGCACGAGAGACATCGGTTGTCGAATTCGAAAAGCTCATGGCAAAAAGTGGCGCACACGCCCTTCCACTAACTAACAAAACGAGAGCACGAATTGTCGCGCGCTATCTGGCGCGATTGCTCCCGTCCAATCTTTCTTGCCTATCTTGCCGACGGAGCAAAGTGCAAGTATCGTTGTCCAAAAAAAAGAGAAAAGAAAAAGGGCCGCGCAATCTTATTCGACGATCAGACAACGAAATTGTCTCTCAGTGCATCTATTCTCATTTTCAGCCAATACGGAGACGCGACAAAGCGGCATTGACATTTACTGGAGAACATCTTGGAATAATTTTGTCCCTCTGAATATGCTAATGCAAATTTTATTACCGAAAGAAAAAATGCCGGATGTTTGGATTTAATGCTCCGTTTCGTCGTCTTGCAACGGCGTTGATACTTCTTCTTTTTTTTTACGTTCCTTTTTATTAATTAGCATTCCTTGCAAAACGTTCATCTCATAACGAGCAAATCCGATTTGAATAATTCGTGTTGAAAGAATTTTACATCTGTTTGGAAAATCATGTTGTGTAACAGCGAGACCACACTCTTTTCAGAAAATTTAATTCCACTGAGAGCTCAACTCAGATATGAAATGAAACACGAAATCAGACTTGCGAAATAAATTTTAATTCGGATAATCTATATTCCCTAATTTATAAAAAATTTACATTTCATTTTACCTTTTATTTTGAATCGACTTATTATAGAAAAAAAAATCTCTGCTATCTCCGGCAGTTTCACAGAAAACTGTAAAAAAATGCAAGATGAAAAAAAAGAAAAACAAACATTTGCCCGCAACTCAAATGAAACGATGATTTTATTATCCGACTAACAATTTTAAGTGAATTCCATGCGGAGTGAATACTCAAGATGGATTTTTAATTTTATTTCTACAGGGTAACATTTTTTTTATACATGCTGGATAATACGTGCTGTTTTTATATTAAATTCTGTGAAAATTCTTATTGGTTTTGTCCATTACGTTTATTGCAAATTGAGTGGCTGACCCGAGACATTATATTTCAAATTCTGATCAATTATCGCAACACCGTTGCGATGGCAGTACCAATGAAGGAAAACTCGGTTCTTAATAATGCAACTTGAATGGCAATTTCCTGTGACACTGACGAAGGGAAATGAGCTATGGAAATATCGCGCCTAATAAGGGCCTGGTTTTGTGCGAAGCAACTTCCGCGCGACCAGTGTGCAAGTGTCGTGACCGCACACGTTAACACGATTTTCATGGTGCGGATATATCGTAACACGGCTGACGAGTGGGACGACAAGTTTGATCTGAATATCGATTATAAGTCGCGCCGTGTATATACCATTTAAACCGAACTCTGTTTTGCATTCAACGCCAGCGGCGGCTCGCGACGACAGGTGAGGTCAGGTTGCTTTTATAATAATAGCACCACTAAACCAACCGGGCGCTCGACTCTCACTTGAACATTTATAATAAACGTTTAGTGGCGATGCGAGCGCCCAACCGTGCTACCTTCGCTGTGTCCCATTTCAAACTTCAATTTTCCACCTCGATATATACTAATTACAAAATCTTATCTCCGGATTATTAGAATACATAAACGAGTTGCGGGAACCCACTTGTCCTCGAGCAATAATTCCGTCACAACTTAACAACCGTGCAGTGCCGAAAATGTCGCTCATTTCCGCTATTATCGACAACATTGTTTTCTATCTTAAAAAAAGATAACATTGTAAATGATATTGGTGATGAGAAATTTAATAAAATAAGCATATGATTGTTACCTTTTTGTTGGAACGAATTTTTAATCAACAGATTCATCTTGGCAAGATTCGATATGCTATTTATTTGTGTGATATCAGTTGTAGCACTTCTAATTTGAACTGAAAAAGATGTACTGATGCATGAAATGAACAGTTTCGCATTAACCTCTGTTTGTATCTAAATGTAAACATACTTTCGACGTCAGGCCCTTTTTCGAGTGTTTTGACATTGAAAACTAACGTAAACAAATACAACTCACTTTACCCGCATAGACAAAAATATATTTTGAAAATATAAACAAAATTATTTATCGTGTAGAAAATATATTCCAGCAATCCAGCAATAAGTATAATATTTAATTTATATATTTTTTTATAAATTCCATTATATACATTTATAAAATATAAAATAGAATATATTTTGGCAATATATAATTTTATATATAATAATTTACAAAATTGTTAATGCAAAAATTTTCTGAAAATGAAAGTTTTGGACGAAAAGTAGTAGCTTTTTGTTGGAACGAATTTTGACGAACAGATTCATCTTGGCACGATTGGCCATTTAATGTAAAATCAGGTCTGTCGAAAACTTTGTGTTACAAATGCGTGCATTAGAAACTTTGCCGACGAATTGTAAGTTCTTCGTGTGGCGTGTGCCATTTGAATAATTCACCCGACCACTTGAATCTCTACGGCGTAGATATACGAATGACATTTCATGTATACTTTTTGAACTGCAATCATCAAATTATGAGATGTGCTATTACACCTATCATCGCCTGATCCGTTGGCAATTACTTTTCAAAATCAATACGACATTTTATTCCTCTCCCCCCGTTCCTTCGGGTTTTATCGTAATGCACGTGTGCTGTTCCTTAGTTCGATAACGCCCCGGAAGAAAAAAAAATGAGCAAGATAGAGAAAAAATACTGCCGAGTTTTCGGCGTCGGATCATTGCAATTGCGTTTCAGTCACGTAGCCCATAAAAAGAAACGGATGAAACTTCGATGATTATTAGAACCAGTTTACGAGTGTTTGATCTTTTTCTCCGAGGGGGCTATTTTTCAGGCTTCAAATCCGAAAGTAAAGCAGAAATCAAAAATCGCCCAACAAGTGATCAGGAAAAAAAACACACAAACACACATACACACACACCAAAGATACAATTATTATGCGAACGAAAAATCGAAAGTGGTATAATCTCGTTGTTGATAATTTATATACTGGTTAATAAATAAACATATAAATAACGTTGCACACACGTCAAAAGAGGTTTGTCGATCGGCAGATAAATTGTTGATAACGTTTCAACTTCCACGTCCTATGAGGAACTTACATGTCAGACAGAGAGATGCGATTACACTGAGAGACGAGTCTGACGAGTTAATGCAAGGAATCGGGGAGCGACGAAAAAAAGATAAAAAAAGAGAGGAACGTCTGCTGCAGAAAAAGCCCGTGAATATTCATGAGAACAACCGGGCAATCAAAGGACGATTCGGAAAACGCCTCGCTCGTCAATCGTAACTGGCCTCTCTCTCGCTCTGCCGAGTCTTAGCCTGTACCGTGAACGCAAAAGCGTTTTTGGTAATAAGTACCGTCTTTCGCCGGTCAACTGAAAGCATACAAATGTACCAATCAAGAACAATGTCGCCGGGTTGCGAATTAAAATAATTTCACGTCTGCCATTCGCTTTGACAGGGCGAGTGTCACCGATCGATTTTAAAATAACGTTACAGACACTGCCGGAATTCGAAATAAGCTTTTCCCCTCATTTGCCGACATGACGTATGTATATTAGACAAGCGGAAGAAATCCAAAAGCGCGAGATACAGTGTGACTCGCTTATATAGCTTGCCACGCTCTCTCGGGCAAATCATGTGCTCACGCATGTGCATGTAAATATATTTTAACTAAATACGCAAACGAACACGTAACATGCGCCATGTACCCCAAGTTACATCTATGTATACGTATCGATTGTACACCCGTACTGAACGCCTTCCTATATACATTTTATTACCTTTATATATACGCATGTATATACAATATATATACGGACCAATCGATATGCTATTTGTGTGATATAAGTTGTAACACTTTTAATTTGATTGAAAAAGATTTATTGATGCATGAAACAAACATTTTCCCATTAACCTCTATATGTTATTACATGTAAAATGTAAACATCATTTTGACACCGGGCCCTTTTTCAACCTTTTGACATTTTGCGTGCTCTCGAAAAATCAAAATCTTCTTCTTTCCAACGAATGTAAATAAATCCAACCGGCTTGAATTTAAAATTAAAAAAATGTAATTCAAAATATGATTTATATAAAAATGCACAAATTTGAATGAAAGTTAAACGAAAATAAAAGACAAAATGAATAAACAAAATGTTCATCAAAATGAAAAGTAAAATTCATACACATTCAACCAGTAAAAGTATATCTGTTGAGAATCTGAAACCACTGGGAGAATAAAAAAAAGAGAGAGGCAATTCCGTGGGAAGTTACTTTTTGAAACATTTGTCTTTTCATTTTTCATATCAAGATACATATTCCGGGAGAGCGAAAAAATTTCCGAGCGAGGTAATAAAAAGTTGGGAGCTAAAAAGAGAGCGTGGTGGCGGGCGAAGAAAGCGAGCCTCTCGTTGACGATGCTTTAAAGGAAACAAGATGAACAGCGGACGAACAGCCGGACCATTTACGAGAAAAACGCGACGGTGAAAAGCGCAAGCGAGCTCTCGCGTGCAGAATTCATATACGGCCCCCGTAAAACGCCAAGACATAATGAAAATGTCGTGACGGGCGAGTGGATTTTGGATTTAGTGTGCATGTACCATCAGCGGCGGGATAATTGAATCGCCGAGCCAAGCAAATAACAATCGCTCGGACGGGCAGAAAAAAAGTCTGCTGATTATACGTTTTCGTTCAAATTCAAAATGATGACGTTACACGAAGGGCTTAGCGCGCTGGCAAAACCGTCGCGTTCACGTTCGTAGCCAGCCGCCAAATCGAACGTTTGAATTGCAGTAAATATAAGTAGCAGTAAATTTGAAGCGTTAAGCGCGATTATGCGAAACGCAACGAGCCATAAATTTTGCGGTTGCCGCGAAACACCTGAGGGAGAAGCGCCCACGCTAAAATGCCCCGGGACGCTGCACGCTGATTATACGTATACGCAAAAATCAAGCGCGTTACCCAAAATAGCGCGCCGCGCAACGCACACGACAAATGAGCTGGCATAACCGGAAACATGATTTGTGTGGCTTTTGCGTGAATTCCGTTAAGCTTATTCGGATAAACGCGCCCCAATTATATCGTATTATTTCATTTCGCTCTAATGACCGATTTCAGTGATGGATCATTTTTCTTAACATTTTTCATTTTATTCATTTTTCAACCAACTCCTCTCGATGAGACCAATTGCAAAAGACATTCCATTCGTCAGAACACTCGGGCTAGATGAAATTACACAATTTCACAAATCAACGATATAAAAACCACTTTTTTTTCTGATGTGATGGTTTTACACCATCTCCGAAAATGGAGATCAAATAAAAAGTGGAACAAATAAAACGCAATATCCAATTTCTATTCAGCAAATAATGCCTATGAAAGAAAATGTATCAAAAGCGCCAAAATATATTACCAAAATGCGGCATTAAATATTTCGGAAACAGTTTTTTTTCTTTTTTTTTTTTTTTTTCTACGCGTTTAATAATTCGATAGAGCGAAATTTACGTTTTTGATATTCGCCGCAATAATTCGCTCCAAACAATGTTATAATTTATTACATAAACATGAAAATTATCGATACCGAGTAACAAAAAATTATTTGAGGAATTAAAATTTGTTTTTTTTTTTGCACACAGAATAAAAAGAGGGAATAAATAATTCTGTGGATTCGTCAACAAAAAGGTTATCCGTCATCGGCTCTTCGCAAAGTCGTAAATTCATTAGTTAAAATGAACGATAGCATAACTAATAGTTAACACTCGGTATAGAAATGAAAAAGAATTGCCTCGAGGAGGAAAATGCGCGTTTGATCGATCGCAACCAAAAGTGCAGGAATAACCCGCGGCAGCTTAATTGTATTTCGCATTAGGAGACGGTTCGTCTTGCGCGCGGCACACGTACCGTCGGCGGCGGCACTGCAGGTGTACAAACACACCTCGTATTTCCTTTAAGTTGGACTTGTTAAAAGCGGCAGGTGAACGATATTACGACTTTGCTGTCGAGAATTTATACCGGCGCAGTATATGACGCGTTCCTGCGTCTATCTCCATTACACGAAGCTCGGAGGTGGCTTTCGACTTAATAACCATCATCGCAACCGCACGACGTTAGCAATTTAGACGATGCAACATTGATCCATCAAGATTCAAATGAATCGAATAAATTTCATGCTCGCACACTGGTAAACAAATCAGTCTATAATTTATTATGATCCATAACACGCATCTAACAAAATTAATTTCCAAAATAATCGAAATTATGGCTCAACATATTCTCCACTAGGAAATATATTATTATGAACTCTCGCGTACACTCAACTGTGGATTTCATGATTGATAATTTAGCAATAAAAAAATTCCAATTAATGAAAATTCAATTTATGGTATAATTAAGAGTTGGTTAAATCAAAAGGTATAATTAAAAATTGGCTTCTGATGCCAAGTTTTGTGAAAGAAAAAAGAAGAAAAATAAAAACTATGATATATTGTTTCTCGGATTTCAGAGGGCGGTTAAATCTCAATGAAACACGCGAAGGGACGCATTTTGAGTTGCACGAGAATGTCAATTTTTATTTCTATTTTTGGGTTTGTTCTTTTGAATTTTGTAAAGATAATCCTCTTATTAATCTCGGCCTCGGGAAATAAATATATGGGATGAGCTGACTTTTCGTAAGTCCAAATCCGACTTTTCGTGAGTTGGGGCCGCGTTGATACTGTTTGTGAGTATATACGCAGGACTTTGATGTAATAGCAACTACAAAAAAAATGGATGAAAAAGAAAAGAATCGCATTACTTTTTTTTCATGTCAATAATTCAATTTCTTGTGAATATAAAATTGCAGAGATTTTTGTCCATCGACGAGATGAACGTGTATGATTTTCCATTCACGAAAACATTTTACCGCTAAAAAAAGGTAACTCAGATTGCACTGAATAATATTCCGCCGTCGACCCTGCCAATTTATTAGGACCATCCGAAAAATCGCATCGAATTTCCAATAATTTATATCCCGAGTTACGTCACAGCAATTTTTTACGTTCATTACAGCAAATTGTTTTTTCGCGGACGGATAGAGTGCTGAAACGAAGCGAAAAAAAAAAGAAGAGAAAATCATGAAACACGCTCTTAATTAAAAATTATACGAATTGGAAAAAATTCAAACTCGCTGGTTTGACGTTAAAAACATATTTATTTTGCCCAAAGTGCAGGGCGTATTGTGCAAACAACGCAAAAAGCATTTTTTGGCATTTTCCATCAAAAAACAAAAATATTCTAATGCAATTTGTTGCTTTATTATATATTATCTTTAATTTTTCAATGACTTTCTGATCATTAAACTTTTTTCCCCACTCATTCACTTTTTAATATATTTTTTTCCGAAATTGATTTTGTTATCGTATGTTTTTTGTTACGATGTTTCTTTTTTTTTTTCGTTATTATGTTTTGTTAGCAGACAATGGATTAATGTTTGTGCTTTTTTTTGCTCGGTCGACTATGTGGAGAAACGGCGTTTCATTATATTATTGGACGATTCGAACCATACCAATCGATAAAATTATTTCCACATCATGAAAAATTAATTTACGGTGTCAACTGATCCGTAAAAAAAATATTTAATTCCCTCTGCGAAACATTTTATCGGGCGAGGAGCATTTTGCACTGCACATTTTTCGCTCATTATGTGACACAGGAATTGATTCGCTCAGTTTTGCAATGAAATAACATAAAAAAGCTTCGCAATCGTCTTTTAAACTTACGTTATGTTATAAGAATTTCGAACAGAAATAAAAAATTCTGAATCAGAATTTGAACATAAAATAACTTTATAACTATGCTTTAGTACTCATTCACGGCGGTTTCTTTTCATCAAAAATTCGTTGAGAATTGCATCAAGATGTTTTGAATTTTCTTTTTTCATTAAATAGAGTCAGTAGAAGTTAACTGATACAAAATTCATAGCTGACGGTCACAAAAAGATATACACTTGCGAATTATTACTTGAACTTTTCTGACAAAAATTATCATTTGTTTACCAGATAGATCCCAAGATTTTCGATGTTTATGTAATTCTCAAAGAAAATTTAAGAATTCAGATCAGAATTCAAATTGAACTCTATAAACCGAACAAATTCCAATTGCAAATATGGAAACAGAAGAAATACAATGAAAAGAAATAACAATAACAAAACGAATGAAATAAAAAATACAAAGCTTAATCCGTCGAGATGAAAATCGCAATGAGACGTCATTATGTTCAAACTGTTAAAAATAATTCTCAAGTATAAAAAAAAATTAAATTGAATTGAAAGAAATCAAAAAATATAATTCTCGGCATTCATGTGAACAAAATAACTTGAATTGAACAAGAAAATAAATAAAAACCTGAGCGTATTTCTGAGAATTTCTATTTCACGCTAAATGAAGAAATTTAATCGACGTATTTGTTTACAATGTTTTTATATTTTTATTATCATTATTATAATAACAACATTGCGAAAATTAATGTAAACAAAACTAGATGAAAACCTAAACGTACTTATTAAAGATGAATAATTACACAATTTCAAAATAAATACGAGCGTCCTATTTGACCTTTTCGTTTGTTTGCAATTTGTTATACTCATGACTTTTTTTTTATACTTGTATATATACATAAAGTCTTAATGCTAAACAAACATGTTAAAGACAAAGTCAAACAACCTAGCCAAAGGAAGCAATGTTTAATAAACAATAATAAAACATTACGTTCATTTTAAAACAAACAACAATATTGGTTTCTGTTAATGTTCACAGTGTCGCTATCTCATATTGTTTTTACATGATACTCAGAACTCCGAAACCGTAACCAACAATGTCTCAAAATTTGGTGTAAACATTGACACAGTCTAAACAACAACTCCAACAATGTCACTGGCAACGTCCGAATGTAAAACTCGTGACAACAAAAAAGCCAAACAATTTCATCTGGCTGTTAATTACTCGATTGATTTTGGTCGGAACAAACCATAGCGCGGTACTTTCGCGAGGGTTGAATGAAACGATTGGTGCCGTGTGCAGGTCATTTGGAGGCACAAAACAGAGCAACCGTAAGTCAAAGCGTAACGTCAAATTTTGGGTACTTGCAAAACAGAGGCAAGTTCGCACAGAGCTGCCGGGGCTTGTAATCCAGCCCCGGTCAATTGTGAAGCGGAATCACTTGATTCGCGACTCTGTAATCCTCGCGTAACAAGCGTGTCCACGGACGGGGGGCGGGAAACTGATGAAAAAGCCGCGACAACATCAGTTATTATCGGAACACTCACCTTTTGCAATGGGCGTGGTGCAGAACACAACGACGAGAGCCAGGAGCATAGCAGTTGTCATCGTGGAGCCGGGAGTCGTGCCCGTGGAAGCCATGGGTGAGCGCGCGAACTTGCACTTGTAACAAACTTGAACACTGCGAACACTTGAAGCAAATCACCAAACTGTCACTAAGGGATAGGGGAAAGGGGGTTGACAGTGAGAGCCAAAACTGTGGTTTCTGGCGCGCGGCCGAGTTCACTGTGGGATCTTGGACCTCACGTGCACTTGACACATCGGCCACTGGTCTGCGTTGCCATGTTCAGCAGTGCGCACCATTAACGAACGCCGCGCCAACCGCAACGGTTCCTGCTGTCACCGTGTTCACGCGAACCAACCCCCGCGTCACGACCCGGACATAATCCGCGTTCCGCTTTGCCCGCCGACCGTCAACGGCAATCCCATCAACCGGGTTTATCTGTCACTATCACGTGGTCGCGACATTCCGCGCACGTTCATAATCCAGCACGAGCAATCGACGGTCGCAATCGTTTCACAATTGGTACACGAATTTGCCCGCCGCGATTGTACAACCAGTCGAACTCACGAGCTCCGCTCGCTCGGAACCGGCTTCGGGACGAGACTCACGCACGACAGACTCTCGCTCCGCGACGGCACGATCGCGTATAAGGTGCTCTCCGACAGCGCCGAGCGCTCGAAGGGACAACGAGGGCTCTGCCCCCGCAGAGATCCGCGGAAACAGCCGAGCGCGCGCGAGCCCGCCCGAACGCCCGCCAGCATCCCCCGTAAGGACCAGCGACGCGAAAGGAGACTCTCGACGCCGCCACCTAGACACCGACGTCCGACGTTGCTGTTGCTTCGGAGAGGGCCTCGTCGGAGGGGGGAGCCAGACGGAGCATCTTTCCAAAGGGGTTGCGTACCAACGAAAAGGGCGCCTTCGGGTTCGTTGCGCCAAGGCTCCGAGCGTGAAATCACTCGGCAGCGCCACAGCGGCTATTATTGTTAACAACTGAAATAACAATTGTAAACTTTTGAGGTACTCGGGTGCAAATATGAATTACAGATTACGACCCAAGTTTTTAATGAAACAGGAACAAACAAAAAATGGCTGCGTGTTCTGACTTGCCGACTTTTTTCAACTATTGACGATACCACAGGTAATGTTGCGTATTTTGTTGTTTCGAATTATCTAACTGAATCATTATCAAAATAAAGGAAGTCCGAACAAAAAACTCTTTGGGGCACTGTTTTTTGTGTCAGTCATTTGTTTTCTTTTACAACGTTGCGTCTGGTCAATGCATTGTTTATTTTATCTTTTTTTATATTCGCTGTAATTTTATTATATTATTCATATTATGAAAATAAATATGCACATGGTGAAAGAGTAAACATGTTAAAAATACTTTTTAGATGTCATATTTTTTAGATGATGAATAATGTCCATCATCTTGGCATCATCTTGGCAATTCTTGGCAATAAAAATTGTAATCTTATAAAATGTAACTGGAACAAAATTGTTGAAACGAAAATATTCGTTTACTTTTGCTTATTAATTTTATCGTTTTTTATAGGTCTCGCTGGAAGTAAATGCGGCTATTTATGAAGTTTCAAGAGGTCCATTATATTAAAGATTTTATAACCAAGATTAATTTTTGGTCGGATATGAATTTCGACTCTCGTTCCAGCGTCGGTATGCCGTTGGTACCAGGCATCGACCTACGACACCACATGTTTTCCAGCTTTTCAAGTTAAAAATACCTATTCACATTGTGTTTCAATAATTGATATAGAGAAAGTGAATTGTGCTTCAGAATATTCAAATGTTTGTGTGAAGCATCTATACTTGATGTGTTCATTTTTACGCTGAAAATATAGATTGTTTATTCTTAATTACAATTTGAGTGTATTCCAAAAATCAACGTTTTATTGTACTTTGTGCTTCGTATCAAATATTATAATATAAAACGAGTATAGAGTTGAAAGAATACTTTTAATAGCTTCCGTTAATAGCTGAGCTAGATATTTTGATTTAATAAACTTGGATAATTTTTGGGATGATATTATTAAACGAAATACCCAAGTTGATTAAACGACAATAATAGTATGAATGCGGAAATTGAAAAAATATCTATCTGCTATAGTTTAGTGGGAAAATAGAAGGTACTTTTTGTAGTTATTACCAGAGGCCACAGATATAGAGTGTTATTAGTAATTGCTGTTTAATCATGCAATAAACAAATTATAATTATTATCGATCAAGAACAATTGACAAGTTTTAGTCTGTAACGTCAGATGTCGCATCAAGTATACAAGAAATTGTTATTTATTATTAATAAATCAGACTGAGTAGGTTACTCGAAAATGATGTTGACATTTTAATTTTACTTTAATGAATAATTTTATTAACATAATATTACAATCAAGTCAAAATAAAGATAAATGTTTTGTGTTATATGAAAACTTTTCTCGTTCATTCAAGCACTTTTCCATTGTTTCCCATGTCAATGAATTTCTCAGTCAAATATAAGAAAATTAAAAATAATAAAGTTATTTTATTAACTCTTCTACATGAATTCTGATAAGCTCCCATCGTTGATATATATGAACATGACAAAAGTAATGTGAAATTATAGTGTTTAATAAAAACTGTTAATGTTCCAGCATCAATTCATCAACAAATTTTTTTATAATAAAAAGTTCTTTTACATATTCTTGATACTGATTTATCGTAACTTGAAAAAAATTATAAAAGTAAAAAAGTCTTAATATTTTTACTAAGCTGAAATACTTTATTGAATATGCTGAGATATTGCAACGATGAAGAAATGAAACTAAAATATGGGTAATTCAATGCCGACTCAGCATGATCATCCGCCCAATTATTCTAAAATTTTGGAAAAAATGTTATCACAGTTTTTCTTCTAATGGAAGAGGGTTAAAATATATCATTGTTTTTTTTTTTTAATTAAACCTATTACTTAACTTCACCTTTGAAGTCCTATTTTAAAAAAGTCTGGAATTTTGTATATGTCTATAACTTTGTTTTTGAATGTCACCCACCTTTGACTATCTATCTAAAATAACAAATAAAAATATTCTATTTCTCTTGTTTAACAAATTGTTTCAATGCACAAATCTTTATTACATAAAAAACTTGGAATTGACTATTTTGTCGAAAAAACTAAATTTCTTTACTAATAAAATTTATACTTGGTCGAATATAAAAACTCAATAAAAGTTGATAAAAATTCGCAATAAAAAGATATAAGTTATAGGTTTCAAGTTGAATGAATACACTTTTATAAATAAGATTTAATAGATTTTATTTTATCGTCTGCTTTGAAAAAACATCGATAGTCTTGTTATGCCCGATTGGTACAATGAAATCCTAAGAGATCACATATCAATTCAGGTTTACACGCATATTTGCATGAGTAAGGCAGCTGATTATGGGTAGAAGGCGTCGTCAGATGCGCCGGATCCAGATCCAGATCCGCTTGAGCCAGATTCGTTGGATCCAGAGTTAAGTCCACTGGATGCATCACCGGATACTCCAGAGTTTGATCCTGAGTTGCTTCCTGATTCGTTAGATCCAGAGTTAGATCCAGAGTTTGATCCAGAGTTTGATCCAGAGTTTGAGCCGCTGGAAGCATCATCTGAGGCTCCAGAGTTTGATCCTGAGTTGTCAGTGCTAGATTCATCTGATCCAGAGCCTGATCCGGTGCTAGATTCTGAGCTTCCAGATTCGCTTGATCCTGAGTTGCTCCCAGATTCGTTGGATCCAGAGTTGCTTCCAGATTCGCTTGATCCTGAGTTGCTTCCTGATTCGCTGCTAGGTTCCTCGGTGGTTGGTGGTTTTGGGTGAACGCACCTTCCGGCCCATGGGTTGCAGATCAAGGGTTCGCAACATTCTTCTTGTTTGCGGCACTAAAGAACACCTTTCGTTAGTCTTACTTCGGCTAACAATTCGGTTTACAACTATTCGGTGCATATTTTTCACAGTGTACTTACAATCATTCCTGGAAGTTTGCATTCTCCTGCTACTGGTGGAACGTCCATTGGGGTACATCTGTTTTTGTACGGGTTGCAGAAGAGTTCACCACAACATTGGTCATTAGAACGGCACTATTCAAACAAGCAATTGCAAAATCATTTAGCATACAATTAAAAAACCATAAACAACCATAACATTTTTGAAAAGGACAAAACAAGCATATTCCTTTTCTCGTTCTTTTAAAAATTTCACTCTTTCAAAATGTCCAAAATTCTATCTTTAAAAAACTTACTCTGGATCCACGTGGGGTGCAGTTTTGGACCTCTTGGCTGCTGCTTCCGCTGTTGGAGTTGCTGTTGGAGTTGCTGTCATTGTTGCTCTCGTTGCTTCCACTGTTGCTTCCGCTGTTGCTTCCGCTGTTGCTTCCGCTGTTGCTATCGTTGTTGCTGTCATCGAATTCAATGTCCTTGCGCATTCTGAAGTAAGGAGGCACGCTAGGAGGATTGGTACATCTTCCTGCCCATTTGTTACAGATGAATCCTGTACAACATTCGGAGCTGCTACGACACTGAAAATGAACCAAACAAATCGATTAGCACCTGCTTGCAATTAAAAATTCCATTCTTGTCTCAATCATTCAAAATTTTACGATAAATCCTGGCGGACTACAGTCGTCATAATATCGAGGATCTACGCCTCCTAGCCTTGGAAATCTTGGTGTCGTACATCTTCCTGCCCAAGGGTTACAAGATAAACCAGGGCAACATTGCGCTGATGATTGACACTATAAAAAGTTTGATTCATTCATCAATTTTTTTTTTGAACTTGACTGAATGATGTTGAATCCATCATATTTGCATATCGAAATATGAAAAGTGCTTTTGTGACAGAATGAATCAATTTTTACTGTCTTGTCATCAACTGTGACCAGAGCTAAGATTTCAGATCAATATGACGTGCCTGTTAGAACCTAATTGGGAGTTAGTTATAGCAATTTTGGCAGCGCTGTAGGGAAATGTTTTTGCATTATGGAAAAATGTTTTGAACAGTGTTTCGAAAAAGAGATGTATTATGGAAAGTTTGATGAAACTTACAACTGCTCCACCTGGTGTGCATTCATCCTCCAAAGCGAATGCTTGGCTGGCGCACAGCACGAGCGAGAGAACCACAAAGACTTTCATTTTGGCAACTGATTCTATGCAATCAATCCTGCAATTTTCAACAATGTGTAAACTTTTGAGAAAAACAAATTGTTTCAACTGTAAAATATTAACAATTACGGTAGAAAAAATGATATTGTCAGAACTCAATTAAACTTGACTTCGAGTTGTAAAGGGATAATGAATTTATAGGAACTTGAAATGTTAAATAGCAACTAACCAATTGATTACACTGTAAATTCACTCTTCGTTAGTTAGTTATGATCGAAATTGAGTTCAGATGAATACTGTCGTCAAATGAGAATTGAAGTGCTTATAAACCGTTTACAATCAGATGAGCAATACAATAATGCGTGCGCATGTTTATCAGTTTGTTATTGAGATCAAAGGTAGATTCTAGATATTTGGAAATACTGATTATTTATTTATCAAACGCTGCGCGAATGTTCCCTATTAGATTAAGATGATAAAAAGTTTCGCACTCGCTCGGCACAATAAACACCTATGACTAATCAGTTTGTTAACTTGGCAGGGCATTTGTCACTATCGTGTATCATTCATTTTTGTCCTGCATCAGCACCTTTGAAATATTTCCATTCTTCATTTCCTGTCTCCTTGCATTGAAAATCGATACTTCAAGATTTGCTTCCGTTCGAATTGCAACATCATTTCTTAGGCAATGAAAATTCATTTTTCAAAATTTGCATTGCATTTGTCACTTTTTCGTTATAATCGCATACCCGTGAGATAAATGTCCCCGAATATCTCGCATGCTTTTTAAATAACTTCTGTACTTTCTCAACTGGAAACCAATGGCATGGTGTTCAATCAGCAAACTTAATATCGCAATGTTTACCTTTCTGTTCTAAGATGATAGTTGGGATAAAAATGTTAACACGGTAATTACGATAAATGTTAACGGTTTTTTTTCTACCTTTTTGGTAATCAATACATTAGTCACATACTACTTAAGCAACCGTGAATAAACAGATCTACGTGCCGCGGAAATATTGCAGATAAAGTTCTTGTAAACATTTATCCGGATTATTTTCTTATAGAACAACATAAATAGTTTATTAATTTTCCACGCTTGAGAGCTGCGCTTTGTTATAAACACGACTTTTACAGCGTCAGTTTCGTGAAAATCCACTTATTGAAAATGATATTGTTTTCAATAGAACTGAAAGTATTTTCATATCAAAACAAAACATTACGTGTATTGGTTAGAATAAAAAATGCAACACTTGGTACGTTATTCTTGTGAGAAGTGTTGCGTTTTTTATTTGAGAACTGTTTTATTGACAGTATATGCCAGAAGTAACATTATTATTCACGTTAAAAATGATAAATTAATCATCCATTGAATATTTATGTCAATTTCGAGTAAACAGAACGAAGAGAATGATAATTTATGAATGTGCATTTAATATTAATAAAATATTTTGAAAAAAATATATAATTTTTTTTTCGACAGAACAGTTTTGCTAGTTCTTTCTTTTTGTTTGGTTTGTTTCCCCATAACTTAAAATCAGAAGCAAACGTTATATTATTAATGGTGAATAAACTTCATAACGTGTGTGTGCTCAACTTTTTAACTTCGAAAATGTATAACAAAGTGGACAATACCGCAAAATAAATATGACTCAAAAATGATATAGAAATTAGTTTACGTGAAAATAATTTGTAAGGTAACAAAGACTATCAAGCCACAAAGCGTTCATTCGAGAGAATGTTGTCATGAAAATTTAATTTATTTTCATCAATAAAATCCATTCTTTGGCCAAGTATGGATGACTTTTTTTGCACAAACTGATTCACATCAAACAGAAAAATGGAAATTTTACGGCTAAAACGTTTTGCAAAATTTTTTAATTTTTTGGCCCTTTCTTTTTTGGAAAATGGCTGTTTACCGAATGAAAATACAACCAATTTTATCGATATCGACCCACTTTCAAATCTCACACGGATAATTATAAAACTCTGATTATCTATCGTAAATAATAAACAAAAACTTTTCCATTGATAAATCGTCTTTATATGTATTAAAAAAAATATATATTAGTTTATTATCTCCTGATATTGTTTTCTGATGGTTATCTCCTTTTGTTATTTTTGGTACCAGGTGAGCATTTAATTTTTAGACAGATTATTAAACCCCACGTGTATTATTTTTTTAGTCATTTACTAATAATCAACATTTGATAATATGTTAATCGTTTAACATCTCTTTGTCTGTTTGATCATGGATGTTGCGATTTTTCAAAAGAACGTCACAACTAAATATAATTTATGAATAAATGTCATTCGTCGGAAAAAGAAATTGATTTTAATCTCTCTTGTAGCTGTCACGTAACTTGCGAATGAAACAAAAGTAACAAAACACCAGTGGAACATTTTGATAAGATTTTTTTTCCTGAATGGGATAAAAAATCCATCTTATTATTGCACTGCCTGCAGGGGTTCTTAATCAATGATAATGATAAGCTTCATTCGATGAAACGCGATATCAGATGTGATAACAATTTTTCCTTGATTCTAATATAGTAAGTCATCGGCAAATTTGCCGACAGTAAAATTACGTAAAGCAGTCGCTGCGGTGGGTTATTGTCGTACACTCTTTTATCTAAGCGCCACAAAATTTATAAGGGGGCTATCATAGCTGAATAAAATCGGTGCGTATTTTTCACACTACGTCATAAACATAGTGACGTTTATTTTGCAACATGTCAAACGGACCAATTACCATTAATTGAATTAATCCATTAGTGTGAAATGGTTCTGCAACTGAATGCTAACTTGTTGTAACACTTGTGAAAGCCAACCCCTTGGTGGGAAATAATATATTATTTTCTCCGAACAGCTTCACCATATTTGTATTTGTTTGAATTTCATAATTGATCATAAATAATTATTTCACAGAATAACTTTTCTCAGAACGTTATTTAAATTAACAGAGGAAACGACAATTTCGAAAAGCTTCACACAAAATGATTTATTTTTATATGAACTTTATTATTATGAGGCAAATTATTCGAATACTTATTACTTACACAGAGGCGAACATTTCAAATTTAATTTTACCTTCAAATAAACTAAACCGAACTATAGCAACGGTCTCACTTCTTGTATCATTTCGACTCAAAAGTAAAACCAGATATGAAATGGATTAACCACGGACGTGTAATGTCATTTAATATAATAGCAAACGTACGGTATAAAGTTTTTCCCACTCAACATCATGTTAATTTAACTAACAAATCAACGTGAATAGGAAAACTTGGTTCAATACATATATGTAATCGTATAAATGAATTTCAATAATGTTTTTTTATCATTTCATTAACTCGCATCAATTACTAAAATACATTTCCTATATGAAACAACCTTCAAATAACACAGAGAGAGAGAGGAAGAGATCCATTTTCCGGAATATGGTAATGCTGCAAAAAAGCTGAATAAACGTCATAAGTCTTTCAGACGCATTAACATTGTTGAGAGATTTTCAATTTGCAATTAAAAACAAATAAAACAAAATGGCCACGATAAACGCACTTTTTTCAGCACTTTTGATCAAATTGTTTTCTCATAAGAAGAGCAAATTGCGCCATTTAAATGTTCAGAGAAAAAAGAACATTCAATTTATGATTCGTGTTTGCGAATTTACAAAACTTGGATTTGCACTAAAAATACAAGCAGAATGCAAAATATTTCATATCATTCATAATGCAAATTCGGAATAAAAATTCTTGCACGTTTTGTCACACAGGAGCAGCGAACCGTATTTGAACTGGGTCGTATCTAAACCGCGAGCCGCACGAGCCATTAAATTTTACGACGTATCTTTTCACGTCTAGTAAAGGGATTAAACACCACAGCAAAATATGTTAATACTCTACCTCTACAAACCAAATATCGAATTATATATAACACGGAAATGCAGCGAATAAATAAAAAAAGTTCATTTCGAATTCTTGGCAATTGAATAAATATACAGCCCCGCGTGTAAAGCATTACAGCTCGGACTGTAAATCGCGGTACGGTGCGTTTACTCACAAATAAAATTTAAAACATTATTTCAGAACCGAATACTGAAGGGAAAGTGCCCCTCGTCCAGTCGTTCCCATATCCGTACAAAAGAAACGTTTCAAAAACTATACTATCAAAAATTGTAATAAAAAAATGTAAATATAGTTTGTGTTTTATAATATTTTACTTGATGTAATACCTGAAATGTTTGATTTTTGAAAATTTCACGATTCGAAATGTCAAACTAATATTTTATCTTTACATAGTTTGACGTTTATTTATAGTATAAAATTTTAACAAAGAATCTGTTTGAGTTCGTTTTATCTTTCGTTATGATTATTCAGATTATACATCAAAAGATTCATTAAAAGAAATTAAATTTGTATATTCTCTTAATTTTCATAACTTTCGTTTGGTTTTTGAAAATAAATGTTGAAATAATACTGTTGAAAGGCATCTTTTACAAACAAAAAATGAATGTTTAATGATTTTTAAAAATTCAGATTTTGCATCCCAATAATTATTTGCTTTATTAATGATGCATGTAGTTAAAAGGATGCACTTGCAATGTGCATAATTCAGAGTAGAATAAAATCGTTTGTTATACGTTGAATTAAATCTTTGAAGAACTTGTTTTCGGACTACTAGATTACAATCGACTTGGTGTCACCTGTTTTGTTGTATCAAGTTTGTTTTGTTCGATAAACTTGCAATTATTGCCAAACGATAAGCTTTTAAGATAAATTAGGTCAATTTGTAGGTTCGATTAGTGCAGGGTCTCTTTTTCCCAGGGATTCATAATAATTATATACGATCCGTGGATACTAGTAGGAATAGTTTTATAATTTTTTGCAAACTTGACATTTTTGTTAAATACCTTTCTTAAATGAGGTGTTCATCATCTTTTCAAACGATGTCGTAATATGATTTCTATCAATGATCAGAAGTTATCTTTCAACTTAATTGTACGCTTAATAATTAACTCAATTTGATTATCATCAATCAAAAATTTCATTTCAGGGAAATACTTGTTATTGGAAATGTGAAAATGATAAGAGAGTATTTAAAACCGAAACAAAATTAAACTTATCTCATAAAACTCAATGGAGATAATAATTATTTAAAGATTCGCGCACTGGTAATCTAATCGAATTTGATTGAAAAATACAAACAATTTAAAGACACGAGGGAAAAGAAGTTTTGATGATTCAATCTTGCAAAAAATGGCTCGTGCTCTACATTTCTCATTTGGCTAATCAAAACTGCCATCTATCCTTTCGTCTTTCATAACTTACGGCTCGGTGGAAAGAAAAACTTTGCAAATTTAATGTGGTGTGTAATATCAGCATATGTACAGATGCGTCGTCTGAAAACAGCGTGTTTTCATTCGTGAAAAAATATTAGACTCTGAGGCGCGGAGGGTTATATATCACAAGCGAACGTAAAAAAAGAAAGAGAATCCAAATCATGCTAAACTGTAAGCAGTCGCGGATTGTCCTTGCGTCAAAAGTCACAAGGAACATCGAGACTACACGATATCAAACAAATGTAAATTAGATAATATCGTGTTTCGCGCAATGGGATATTCTTCGTTCGCAAAAAGAATCATTCAGCCTTTTGTAAGTCAATACCAGCAAAAACCATCAATAACAAAACACCTTGAATGATGTTTTCGATTCCTTCCTATCTTTGTCTTGACACCTGGTGCATATAACCATATCCGTAACGCGAAATCGAGAAGACCTTTTCGCGATGACAATCCTCTGTTCCACCTCTGTGTGTCTCGTATGTGTCATTGACCAAAAAAAAAAAATGAAAAAAAAACAAAATGGAAAACAAAATTGAATGAAAAAACGAAAATTAGAAGACAACGTTGAAAAATGTAACGTCCGCTGAAGTTGTTGCATGTTCACAATTTGACGAAAAGTTTCTCGATATTTTGTTAGGAAAATTCCAAAGAGGGCAAGTTTGAAGCGACGTCAAGAAACGCGGCACTATTTACTCTGAGGTAGACGTGAATACTTTTCACCTCCGAAGTATATTTAAGCGATTCGTGGGGGCTCTTTAACTGTCTCATAAATCTCCTATGAAAATTCAATGGCCCACGAAGTACCCGCATAAAATGTTACCACTCGCGAAAAAGAACATTGAATACTTAAAGATAAGTTATTATGTAGTAAGTTGTACATAGTCGTCGATCGCTGTTACTTTATTCGTACTGGAGTCATCCGGCTGATGTAGTATTGTATTTTATTGTTCGAAATGAAACGAACCGGCCAAATTTTATTGTACCTTGGCATTTTCTCTTTCTCGATTTTGGTTTGAAAAAATTGGACTGAATTGATATTGACGGCTGATGACGCTAATTAAATTGAATTGCATAAAGTTAGGATCTCGAAGAGCGCCGGCAAACGGCTGTTCGATAATGCGTCGACTCGTGTTACGAAGATGCCTATCAAATGCGAATAAGGTGAAACGTAACTTCGCAAAACATGACATTATTCCATCAAATGATAGTTTGATCTCTAACGCAATATCATATGACGGCTCTGCCATGCATCAAAGTTTGATAACAACGTCATCCAACGGGGGCAGTAACAAAATCATACGAACGGAACCACAGGAAGAGTAATGTAATATCATCCTCTCTGTCCAGCGTCCCCCGAGGCCACTTGCTAAATCGAGAAGCGCGGAAATAGGTAATTAATAACTAATCACGGTTTTACTGATTTAATAATCGACGCCCATTCGCTAATTCAATTTTTGAAATTTTTCTTGATTTGATTTTAAAACACTTTGAATTTCAAGTATGTAATTACATTTTTGTTACTTTCAAAAGTATCTTTCTAGAAAAACGAGATTAATCGTGAATAAACAAATCGCTATTAGAAGGTGACATTTCTCATAAATTAAAAAAAAAAAAATAACTGAACTCTTATCGGTTTGTTGTTTATGATATGGAAAATTACGAACTCAAATTAGAGACGATCAATACAATAAAGTATGGGCATTAAACTTCGCATTAATCGTACACTCTAGACCCTCGCGTTGAAAGCCTAGTTAAAAACTGGCAAACGGCGGGGAAAAAAATGAAGAGAAACGTTACTTTAGTAGCGTCGAGCTTTTATAAACATTTACAAATTAGTAGTACGAAGATAGAGAGCGCGAGAGACCATTTTTTTATTTCAGTTTAATTAGCTCTTATTAGAAGACCGAAATGTTTGAGCACTCCACGTGATGAATGTTCTTTTACGGCTACCGTTACATGTCTTAATATAATTCTACCTCATTTTTGCCTAAAAATTTGAGATGTTTCCAATGTCAATGAAAAGGTATAACTTGTTTTACTCTAACCGAAAAAAAAAAAGAAAATTATTCACAAGACTTAATGAATGTGCTTGAGTTTTTTTCGTACCCATTAAACATTCGAATTTATCTGCACGTTGCGATAAAAATGTGTCCAATCTAAATTCTTGTTGTCTCATTTTATGCAAACTTTCAACTGTATTATCGACACTTTACATCGAACACAATTGTTGAATTGTTTTTAATCAGAATAAATTAATGCCGGCCCTCTGATATCTTATTGATCGTCCATTACATCGCATTTATCTCACCTTGTAAACACCCATTTCTTTCAAGAATAAAAATGTTGTCTGCTTTTTGAATATGCATGAACTCTTCACGGCTATCAACAACTTGAAAATAATAAGTGAGATTACAGTCTCAATTGTTCTGGTATTATCAAGCAGACTCTCTTAACCGAGTGAGATTTTTCATTCAAAATGTTGTTTTCTAAAGATTTCCCGGGTCTTCATCGTAGAATCAATACGCGCATTTAGCGGAAACTACGCAAGCAATAGAGAACATTTATTGAGATTGAATCTTACCGTCGTCAGCGTCTATCGAAAGAATCTAATTGACTTTAATTCGCTTCGATTAACATTTCTTTTTTTTCCATTCGCCAACAGTTCCATCTGCGTGAACAACTGTAGAAATCTTTCACTACTAAGCTAATTATTGATTTTAATCATCCGAGCGATTCAGAAAATATTTTTTGATTTGATGATCCGATCAAGTTTATTCTTGATGGAACAACCGTACAATCTATCACTGGCTCTCATAGATCAATAAAATAGAAGGGCATTTCATTTTGATTTTTTTTTTATTAAAAATCTATTTATCATACGAGATTATATTTCCTTTACAAATTTTGTGTGAAAAAGAGTACATTTCATTCATTTCAATCAACATAGACATTGATCAATTATTATTTACGGAAGACATAAAATATAATTATTAAAATTTTCGTCGACAAAATAATTCGAAAGCGAAATGTAATTTGTTTGTATATCAGAAACTGATCAAGTGACAAGATTCAAAGTTCTGTCGTTATTCAGACTTTACTCACGAAAGAAAGGTGAAATCTGATAATAATCACACGTGCCTCGAAAAATATGTCATATTTGCTGATGTCTTCGTTCTGCGTGACAGGAAGACGGTGTGTTCAATTGAGCCGGGCTAATATAAAAGAAACGAAACAGTCGGAATGTCAAATGTCGGTGGTGGTTCCACCTTTCTTTCGTTTTTCTTCACGTACGAAAAGTCACAGAAAAAAAACTTAAGAAAATATAATGATATCAATCGCTCTCGCACACAATTAACCCTGCCTTGCGCGCGTAGTTAAAAATACAATAGTCAAAGTCCAAACTGGTATGTACAGTGAAAATGTGATCGTTAAAGCGTGAGAAAAATACAGCAGAATAAACGTCACGGGATACGTAATTACAGAAATAACATCCGCTTTTCGTCTTAGTTAGAGACCCGATAGCACATAATAACATTCGTATTTAATTTTCAAAGACAGGATTAAAGGAGTATGTTAAAACTTTTCCAACTTTATTACCATTTTAAAACGAAATTTCAACTCCGAAACGAGATGCGAAATAAAATTCTTCTTGCGCGTCTATGAAAGTATGACAATCAACTCGATCCGAAGGAAACGTTTTACATATTTTCTATACTTGGCATATACGAATGACATTTTTCGATCATGCTGAATGGAGTACGATATGAATCTGCTATATAATGTATATGGTTCTTGACAAGGAAAACACACTGACTTTTCGTTATTGCCCGAAAGTCGACGACTCACGGATTTTGCTCGAACTGTCTTTCACAATCCTTTTTGTGCTTGTTTCGCGTTCTTTTGCTTATTTCTGCAATAACAGCTGATTATTTGTGTTCAACTTAGAGCTCGTCCTTCTCGTTCTTCTCGTCCTTGTCATCCAGGTCGACGTCACTGAGATCGATATCCTCTTCTTGTGGAGGTTCAGCGTCTTTGCCGTCCCACGGTTCCGTTGTCAAAATCTTTGGTAGAGCAGCACCTCTAAGTGGAGCTGTGCCACCTCGCCCGTAGCTCAGGTCTCGCAAAAATTCATGAATTCCATCGTAAGAGAAACTGCCTTTCAATAAGGAATATTTCATCTTTTTCATATTGACCACAGCCAATGCTGGATAACCGAACCCACCGATCTCCAGTGCTTCTTCTACGTGAGGTTGAGAGCCAGCTTCTGTCCAAACCCATCTAAAAATTACGAAAAATTGTAAATATTTCAATATATTGTACAGGTTTCATATACTCAGATGAAAAGGCAAATGAAAAATGTTTGAACACAATATATAGCTCTCCGAAATTTCATCCTCAGAAAAGATATTGAATGTAGAATATCATAATAAAGTCAGTTGAGATGCAAAACGATTTTATGCATGCTTTTTATAAGTAATAAATACATTGTGGAATTCAATCTTCAAATATGTATAATACATGTCTGTTGGTACATTGGATTTCATAATGACAATAAAATACATGCTTTGTACACGACAAACGTCCAGTAAATGTATTTTATCAAGGGAATAAATTTCAAGATAATCATTGTAAAACCGCGGTATTAAATCTCGAAAGAAATATAATGTTTTCAGTCGGATGAGATGCTATTGTTATTATTTCAGTAATTTTGTTTTCAGCTAAATTGTCGACGATGGGATGAAAATTGAATCAGCACTTGTAACTTTGATTTAATCATGACATAATAATGATAATATAATATTCATTATTGTGCACGAGCAATTCTAATAATCTATCTGTCTTGATAAAATGATTTTTCATATAATAAAATCAATATAGAAATCAACAGATTAAATCCCAAGAAATCATTATGACTTTTTTCTTTGTTTGGCTAAATCTGAGAAAATTAACGTTATCGCTTCAAAGCTATCCAAATAAAATAAACAACAATATGAAAATAAAAAACAGAAATATACATACCCCCAGCTCTTCTTCTTGAACTTTTCTCCAAGAGTTTTGAGGAGGTGCAAGTAGTCATTTCTGCATTTCGATTGACAGTCAAGGATATGTGGCAACACAGAAACAATGCAGAGAGTCGACTCGCAAGATTCTTTGAAACTCTCCTCATCTACAATTTGTACAACTTCAGGGGCAGGTATGTTTTCAGCGAGTTTGTCCAAAGCCCAGTTTACAATGTCAGTGGACTGTCGGCCACCGTCATAGTCACTGACGGAGTCTGCGGTTTTTTTGCCAGGAGCAAAGAATTTGATCGTTGGGTATCCACGGATCTCATATTTACTGGCCTGTGAACGAAAAAATATTGATACAATTAATAATGTCTAACTGATATTGAAAAAATGTTGATCTTGTAAATGAACGTTGAAATAAAAAGCATTAATAAAATAAAATTGGTATCCACTTCATTGCAATTACCATAATAATTCGATAAAATAACGTACCTTAATTGTGTGCACTGTAGCATCTAAAGCACCTAATTTGACTTTGCCTTTCAATTCTGTAGCAGCTGCAGCCCATTGGGGAGCCAAGTTTTTGCAATGACCGCACCAAGGCGCATAAAATTCGACCAGCCACATATCGTCAGAGTTCAACACAAGTTTGTCAAAGTTATCGTCCGTCAATTCGATCACATCTTTGGAATCCTTTGACTGAAAATACAAAATCAAACAGTTGATAACTATCCACCAAAATTCAATTCACCATTGAAACAAAAACAACAAAACATGTATTATAACAACCTAAACACTTGTGTCATTATTAAATTTTCTACTTATTCTTTTATAAAATCACCTTAGAATCGCTTCCACTGCTGCCTTTCTTTCCTCCAAGAGCAGCACGTACTTTTTGGCTAACAGTATTGATGGCAGCATCAACGAGACCAGCCGCAGTTCTCGCTCCATTATAATTATCAGGTTTGTTTTTATCTACTCCGAAGATCTTGATTGTCGGGAAGCCCTGAATACTGAATCTGGAACCTAGGGATTTGTGCTCGTCGGCATTGACAGCTCCAACTTTTACAACGCCCTGAAATAGTCAATACATCCATCATCAAATATTTGTTTAATCAAATAATAAGAGACGAAATAAAGTTCTTTAAATTTTAAATCTAATTTGTTGCATGTTGAAAAGTTTTCACAAATTATATAAATCTGTACTCCTACAATTCAAATTATATTCTGAATGAAACCAGCACATAGTGATGTGAAAGTCCAATGAGTGGGTGTTACATTTGTATACATTACAAAACGAAAGAACAGTTTTATTTAAAAGGAATTGTTATTATTTCTAATTTGGTAGTTCCTGCTCACTGTTTTTAACAGTAATTAAATTTAATTTGAAAATAATAATTGGGAATGAAAATTTTATTAGATCCTAAGTATTTTCTAATTGGTACCAATAAAATATAAAAGTTTAAATATAGTAATTTTAGATATCTGAAAATTTCGACCACCTAAAATAATGATGCAACAAAAATCTATTGTTTATCTTTTTGAAATGATAGATAATATCCTAGTTTTACCTTCAAAGCCTTGGCAGCCTTTTCATACTCTGGCTTCAAACTTTGACAGTGTCCACACCAAGGGGCATAGTATTCAACAATCCAAACAGCATCATCCCTTAAAACTAATTTGTCGAAATTGCTTGGCGTGAGGTCGATCACATCCGAGTTTGAAGGGTACATACACTGCACTCCAGCAGCAGCGATGGTTCCCAAAACGAATAATCCTACAAAAACATTGACCATGTCAATAACAAATTTTTAATTTCAGATCTTATTTCCTAACAAAGAGCTTTTCATGTTTTCCATGCATAAACAATGGAATAATTTAACTTACAAATTCCGAAGCAAGTTGTATAAAACCATGCATTTTTCTAAAAGGTAATTGTGCTCCAAAATTCGGATATAATGTTTTTGAAATGAAATGTTTGTTAAGATGATAAGAGCAGAAGTGTGCATTTTAATTGTTTTGATAAAGAGGTATGTCTCGCCTGGAAGCAGCCGGCGAAAAATCAATCAGATTTACTCGAAAATGAAACAAACAAATCACGGAGGCTAATGAAAATTTGTACTCACTCGCTAGTAGTTCCATCTTGTCTGACGGATTCGAGAAAGTTCGTCGACTCAAATTTATTAGTTTTACAGTAATCTCGTGGGTGGTTTGTACTCAATATCCAAACACAAAAATCTTCCAAATAAAGTAAATCAGCACCGCCGCTGCTCTGCTCGGTGCTGCCGCGTCGAACAATTTTCGTGGATTGTTTTCATTCGTCCACGAGAGTACTGTCACGCAGCCAATCGCGCGCGCATCTCAGTCAACGCGCGTTCATTCAAAACCAACTTTCAAAAATCTTAACATCTTAGGATCCCTCAAAATTTCACTTCTAACAGAAAAACATATTGAATTTTTAAAAAGCAAAAACCGAAACTCATTTGTTTGTTCTTTTGTTTTTTGAATTTAATATACAAACAAAAACAATAACAATCTTTATCTGTCATTTCCTAAAACAATTCTTTATGAAATAATATTGTAAAAAAGTTTTAGTTTGAAAAAGATTGAAAGAATATTCTGAAGATGATGATATTAACAAGAACCTCTCGATTTTTATATACTACAACAAAAAACTTGTGAGTAAAAAATTATTTTTTTTTTATTTCAAATTTGCAACAGAAGTTGATGAAATTTGTATTGTAAAAAGAGCAAGTTCAAATGGGACGTTGAACAAATTGACATCAACATACAGATCGAAACTAAACGAAAGATACGCTCCATTGTCGAAACAATTTTACTGCAAAACGACTGTGAATTGCATCACACCAAAAGAATCGAAAAATTTATGTACCCCGGAGCCTGGAAAATGGCCAACGGGTAATAGAAGCACCTATAAATTCAATTCAGAAACCGAAACTGCTCTGAATAATCACGTCAACGCAGAATTCAAAGCGTTTCATTATTATCTCTCGATGGTAAGTTTTTTTTTCTTTCGTCCCCTTATGAGACGTTGACAAAATGTGTATTTGCATTTTAGGCCAGCTATTTTGATCGGGTCGATGTCTCTTTGCCAGGATGTCGGAATTATTTTTTGAAAATGCACCACGAAGAACATGATCATGCCATGCAGTTTATCAATTACATAAACTTGCGCGGTGGTTCTGTCACTCTGTGTCCTATTGAAGCACCTTCCGATCAAGACTGGAAGTGTCCCCTTAATGCCTTTCAAGTTAGTCTGAAAACAAACAGCCTTTTTAATGCGAGATAATATTTTAGTTTAACGATTTTATTTTAACGATACAACTTTGCAGACTGCTCTTCAGCTGGAGACTGAGGTGACGGAAAAGTTGGAGGCGATCAATGAGGTTGCTAAAAAACATTGCGACTTGAGTACCAGCGACTTTATAGTCACCAACTTTATGCACGATCAGATGCACAGCATCTATGAATTGGGTAAATTCATCAGCGTTCTTACTGGCATCAGCGATTGCGGATTGAACAGATATTTGTTCGACCAGGAAATGCTAAAATTGTGCCCCGATAGCAACAACAATCCCAGCCACCACGGAAAGTGCAAATAGAATGCGAATCAACAAGTTTTATTAAAAATGCAAAATTACATATTTGTATCCTGTATGTACATCATAAAACGATTGTCAAAAAAATTGTATCCTTGTTTTGATAACAGCGTGGTATTAAATTTTGCCTGTGAACTTGTAATGTGTTTTGTACGTGTTGTAGAAGGTGTCAAAGATTTTTTGCTCGGCATCTGGCAACCCCCTGCGTAAAAAGGCGATGGCATATTGGTCGCATGTGCTCAAAATAGTTCCTATGCACACTTGGAGTGAGTCCTGAAAATACACATGTTTTGTAAGTCACAAGATGAAATCAGATCTGTCACGAGATTAAAAGATCGTTTCTTACCTTCACAAAAGGTGGTACAAAGCCTTCGGAATAACATCTGATCAAATTTGCTATCGTGTATACAGTTGACCTTCCGATATCTTTTCTGAACTTGTGCAACATAATCACAACCCTGCAAAAAATGAACTCAGTTAGAATAGAACAATTTTCCACTAAATTGTGCCTTTAACGATGATTTTATTTTTCTTACTTTTCCATGGCGTTCAAGTATAGTATAAACTTTGTTCTGTTTTTCTCTCCCGAGACTCTGGATTCTCTGATTATATGCCTCACAGAATTCTCAAAAATATTTATAATAATGCTTGTTCTGTCTGAGGCAAACTCTCCCCGGTGTGTGAACATATCAGAGCAGAAATGCAACGTTTGCAAACAATTCGCTACCCCACACTGTTTCAAACAGTTTTCCATAATCATCATGCACGTATCAACTATGACTTTAGTTATTGAAAGTTTCGTCGTGATTATAATTGAGTGCACGTATCGCAGTACCGGTTCCCACAACTCACTCTGCAGTTTAAAGTTAAACAAAGCAATTAAAGCTTTTGTTAAATTTTTTGTACGAAGTTCCTGACTTGAACCAACATCTGCTCGGATAATGTCTATCCAGTTGGAAACATAATTCACCAAAAGTTCTTTGTTTGATGTTTCATATGCCGTAATCTATAAAAACAAATATCAATTATTAAACAATAAAGCACCTGTCAGTAACAGAAAACTTCAATTATTGAACGCCTCTGACAAAGAACCTTACCAATTGTCTGTGTAAAAAGTCGCAGTACTCGATAAAGTCTTTTTTCCCATAATTTTTAAACAGGAGTGATATCTTGACTTTGATGATTTTGTCAGTTTCATAAAGGAAGTTCAAAATGTCTGATTTCATTTCAGGACAGAGTTTCGTTTTGTACAACCACTATTGCTAATTGTTGGATAGAATACAATACAGACCAATCTTCTTCGTTGACTTTCAACTCTGTATTGATTCCAGCATGTTGATCCTGTAACAATATGGAAATGGTGCTTGTTATTTTCAATTATTTGTTTCTGCTGTTTTATTAATAATAATAATAAATTAATTACCATCGAATGTTTCAACGTCTCTATAACAGATTTTTTCAACGTTTCATCTACACTTTCTGTTGATAATTTTTCCTTCAGAGATAAAGTCAAAGCTTTAATTTCACACGAGGTGGTCATAGGACTCTTTGCTTGTTCCAGAACAACACCACAAATAAGTTCATACAATTTTTTTAGTTGTGGCTCAGCTTTTGCATCAATGCACTTCGATGTAGAATGCTCAATACATTTTAGCAATGTTGAACCATGGTACGATTTAAAAGATTCTGAATGGATGAAACTTTGAATGAACTTAACGAATTTCTTTTTTTCCAACAACTTGATGAAAAGTGCATTATACAGGTAAGGTCTGAATGATTCTGTGAGGAAGAACATTGGCTGGACAACTTTTGCAAACTCTTCTTCGTGAGAATAGAATAAATCTGCAACAAATTGAAACAAATATCATTAAGCTATACAAACTGAAAAAATCCGACTGGAATAATTGAAATAATGAAAATTGATTTACCAGAAAACATTAAGGTGCAATATTCCATTGTAGTTTTGTCTGTTTCGCATGATTGACATATACCGTACAGTGCCAAGAAAACAATTCGTTTAAAATTCAATGGTAAGAATTCAATTTTTAATAGATGCAGAACTTTTAAGCAATCCTTCACTTTTTGACAATCTTTTTCACTCATCTGTTGCCACGATGAATCAACAACCTTGTCCATCAAATTTGAAACTATTTCCTTGAGGCGGTTTTCCGGGTCTTCCACTGTTGCTTCGAATAATTCTTCCTATAAGTTCAAAAATTAAAATGAATATATTTATTGTATATTTATTTAAATTT
>JAAMPD010000213.1:72203-88637 GCA_025266255.1 Trissolcus basalis
TATATTTATTGTATATTTATTATATTATATTGTATTCATTTTATTATATAGTGAAATAAACAAATAAAATTTTACCAATACTTACGAAATTGAGTTCGTTTAAAATATTCTTTATAGAATTACATTTTAGATGATCTTTCAAGTGATTGAAAATGTGACATGTCAAAGCAGCTGTGAATGATACATCATCTCCCAATAATCCTTTTTCCAAATAGGTTTTCAATTTTCCAAGATGATTCTCATCAGCTAAAGTGGTTTCTAAAATGCTTGACGTCAGTTCCTTGATTTGAGATTTGTCCAGTGACCGAATAAATCCCGAGTGTTTCTCTAATAGATCTGACCAGTGTTCTGAAATACCAGGTATCAAGTTGGAGCTTTTGATCAAACTATTTCTTCCATCTGTTGAGTGTACCCTGTACATTGCAAACTCGTACTAAAAGAGAAGATGATTTGTTAAATAGATATTTTCATTTGTAATAAATAAATTATAATAACAATTTTTACAGACTAAGTTTTATTACAATAAAAAAAGCAATTACCAGTATAGCTTTAGTATCCTTGTCACCAGATTTCATTATTTTTTTAATTAGTTTGTGTATTTTTTTTTCGTCCACTTTTAAATCGTCAGACTTTATTTTACAATCATAGTCATAGTGTTCGACAAACACCCAGGAATAATTTTCCCAGTTGTAAATTATTTTCAGCAGGCATCCACCAATTTCATTACAATACTCTAATTGCAAACTTTTTTCTAATAATTCATTTAGCAGTTCCTTCAACTCTATCATCGTCTGGATGAATTTCTCCCCAGCAGTTTCTGAATGCAAGTGATCTTGCATAGGAACTCCTTTGAAAAGAGCTTGCAGAAGTTCAGTGACGATTTGAAGCATTAGAGTGACTCCTAAAACCAAATATTAAATTAAATTTTCCTGTACAGAATAGAATTTGTTTTTAAATTTGTTTACACGATACATACCTTTCGAGCTTTCATTCATTTTTTCGACAACATCTGTTTTCAAAAAATATATCAGCGTTTTTAAGATGTTGTAACTATTTTTTGGCCCAGCCCGGAAAATAACTTTTGAAAAGAAAGATAAGAATTCGTGATCCAAAAGGTCAGAGACGTGCAGTTCCAAGAGGTCCTTCGAGCTTTCTCTGACTGCTCCCAGTAACCACATAGCAAACTTTGTTTCTCTTTTCAAACTCAGAGAGACATTCAACAACAGTCTCAACAGATCTCTATACACTTTTTTGTCAGATTCTTTCGAACTAACATCTTTCACGATTTTCAAAATCAAACTTTCGCTTTTATTCTCGAGTATGACTGCATTCATCTCAGATATGCAACTCAAAATACCATGATCTGACATCGTCAAGAACTTTTTCTCCATCACTTCAGCTAAAATGTCTTCTAAGAAAGCGGTCAAACTTTTCCCCCCAATTTCATGTGCAAAATCAAAAGTTTCATTTTTCAAACATTTCAGCAACGATTCCACCCCGACAGATCTGTGTTTGCATAAACAGGAAACCAGCTGACGAAATACGAAATCTAACAAAACAGAGTCATGAGTTTCTCGAGCCATTTCCATGATTTTTTCGAGAAACAGCTGAACAGTTTCAGCATCGAGTTCTTTTTCTTTTTCTTTAAGGATGATGAATAGCTGGACTTTGTTGATTTCCTCCACATCTTTCAGTTTTGGTTTGTTCGTCTTGTTAAAAATGAGTTTCCGAATCAGATGGCCAAGTTTCATATTGAAACCCACAAGATTGTTTTTCACAGCTACACACAAAGGGTACAGCAAATCCTCCAGGAATATTTTTTCTACTTTCTCCTTAGTTATTGCTATTCTGCACATCTCTTGCATAAAGTCCAAGCTGTGATTTACGCACTCCAAACACCTTGTAGAAAGAGCCAAGTTTTGATCCCTGAGTTTTGTTTTGTAACAATTTAACAGCGTCTTAAGGAGTGAGTTGAAAACTTCAATGTTCTTTTTGAAGTACGTCCGTACTTGAGTATTCGTGACAAGTTTGATGTAACAATCAAAAACTTTGTCATCGTTTATCGGGCCCTTTAATTCTGTTTGAATTATGTTGCAGATTTTGATTAGTGTATCATTTTGGATGAAATTATCTGCGAACTTGATACGTTTCTCTGGCAGTTCATTTTCTAATGAAGTGTGCCTCTTTAAACCTAAAAACAGTGTAACAAAACGTTGGTATTATAATATAATATTTCATCATGCACGTAAATGTTTTAGAAAAAATATTCCAATTGTTTATAACAATCAACTACAAAACAATCCACGTGTTTTTCATTTTAACTCAAAAAACAGCACGTAATAAGCAAATAAAAAATATTTATTTTGAACAAAAATGATACAATTAGTAAATTTTGGTGTTTATTTTGTTTGATTATAAAATCAAAATTATATATCAAGACTTACTTTTAGTACAATCCATTGTTAATCAAAGTAAAATATTGTCAACAAACACACATGATAAACACATAACCTTCTTTCAGATTAAAGCATGTTGCTAGTTCTGATTCCTCCCTACCATACCGACCGAGAAGAAATTATCGTACAATTATCTTATGAGCTTTTCTCAGAATGTTATAATCTAATCTAATCAGTTAAGGTGATGCATCACCTTAAATAATAAAAGTATATAAGATTCCATATTTTTTTATATAACTTTGTTATGAACAAAAATATTTGAAAACATAAAATTTCATTCAATTTTGTATTAAGATAGGACAAAATTCATAAAAGTCTATGGATCTATTTCTAGGAAATTCTTTTTCCTTTAAAAAATCGCAAATAATCATTACGAAAATTTTATAATAAACTTAATTATTAAATAATTTATTAAATTATCTATGTAAAGAAGTTCATACAGTAATAATATTTTACTATTCATTTTCGTTCTGATTCTCACAGAACAATATATTGTTGTTAGTAAACAACAAAAGTCACCGAACTGTTGAAAACATAACAGCGTGAAAAATATAAACAACCGAGTACGAAGGTGACTTTGAATTGAAAAACTCTGTTTCTTTGTGTATATTTTTATTATTGGTATCATGGTGTGTTCTGAAAATCCTCCCACTCTTGCCATCCTTGTCGCCGACTCGCATTGATGTTCATAACCTCATAAGTCATAAGCTTGCGCGACCTCCAACCGGAAAAAGACAAATAGAAAAAAATCAAGGTAGTAATAATTGTCTGATGGTTAAAGTAGTTGTTGTTTATTCTGATAAGGTCGTACGAGCTGGGACAGTTGGATTCAGTGCATATTGATATCAAAACTAGACAGCGCGACCAACACAAGCACGGTGAGGTTATACCGTGTTATTTTAGTTGTACCGCCTTTGGCGTGATATTGAACCAAGCGGCGTGCTTGGCTCGTTTTTGCAAAAATTATGAACAAATACGAAAACCACAACGTGATTCCTTCGATCGATATTATTCCGCTTCAGAGTTCCAGTGGTGAGAAACGTAAATTCAGTCAAATGGACAGTAATCGATTTCGTGGCCAGGAGGGTCCAAACAGGAATTACCGGGACGAGCAGATCCTCGCCAGGGTGCAGAATGTAAGTACAAAAAATTGTTCCCAACATTTTCTTCATTTTGTTGCAAGATTTTTTGGCTTATTTTGAAAACTCATTTGTTTTTTCATACCTTCAAATGTGTAAATAAACATTTGTTTGTTTTAGTATTTGTTTGAGAATGAGGATAAAGTTTACATCGACGTGAATGACATGGCGGATCATTTGCAAAGGAAATATCGGGAATATCGCAACAGAAAGCGTAACCAGTTTCGTATCATGGTCAGAAAAGCTTACGATGAAATCACAGAAAGTGTTACTAAAAAGAACAGTGCTAATTGGCATGATGAAGAGGAAGAAGAAGTTGACATAGAGGTTTGTTTATCCTGTGTCAATCGGTTTCAATTTTTTTATATAAAAATTTGTTTTGATGAATTATTTATTAGATATTGTATGAAAATAATCAGTATTTATGTTTTAATGACCAAATCAGTAGGTGTTAGACAATAGTGAAATAATATTTTTTGAATATTGGTAGTTCATTTGGTTGTGTTGTTATTTTCAGAGTGATCCGGACGAAGACTTGGTATCATCTGATCTTCTTAAAATGTACAAGAAGCCAGGAGAGAAACGAAATGGCAATTCCAGTGACAAAGAACTGATTGATATTTCTAGCGATGATGACAGTCTTAAGAATGACAATGAAGTTCCAACGAAGCGAATGAGAACAGACTCTATTGTCAGTATTGGCAACAAAGCACAGAAAAAGTTCTCTCAAAATGACAGCGTTCTCGAGCCAGAAATTCAGGTTGGTATTGGTAATTCATTTAAGCATGAAACAAGATGAATCCTACCTATATTTTGATTGTATGAGATCAAAAATATTTTTCTAGATGACAACAATCCAAGACGAAAAGCCGGCTCAAGAAAAGGCGCCAGAAAAATCTGCGAAAAAACGAAAAGAAAAAGAAGTGGAGAAATATTTTACCAGCAAAAAGCAGGAGTTCACTGCGACTGTTCCTGAAGTGAAATTCAAAAATATCGGTGGCAACACAAAGGCTCTCATGAATGTTTGCAAGTCGCTTTTGCACGTCAAGAATCCGCAGCTTTGTTCGCATTTTGGCAAATCACCACCGAGAGGTATTTTACTTTGTGGTCCACCAGGTTGTGGAAAGAGTCTCGTAGCTCAAGCGATAGCAGGGGTTTGTATTCAATTATTTCATCTTAACCTCAACATACAAATTTTATGAAAATACTCATTTAAACTTGATCATTAGGAGCTGGAAATGCCGCTTATCAAAGTGGCAGCACCAGAACTAATCGGAGGCATTTCCGGTGAAAGTGAATCTCGCATCAGAGATTTGTTCGATCAAGCCGTTGCCCTTGCACCCTGTGTACTCTTTTTGGACGAGATCGATGCGATTGCACCACCAAAAGCTACAGCACAGAAAGAAATGGAAAAAAGAATAGTCTCACAACTGTTACTCAGTTTGGATGGTAATTAAACAAAAATGATGTTTTTATATTATTTCCTCAAAATATATCTGTGGCTGTGAGAAATAACCAGTAAAATGGTATAAGATTTACATATACACTTAACTGGTTTTTTTCTCAGGGCCACAGATATCATAACTAACAGAAATTAACTCATTATTTTATTTACATGTTTAGGTTTGGAGGCAAAAGAAACCGAGGCCAAAGTACTTATCTTAGGAGCAACAAGTCGGCCAGAGGCTTTGGATCCGGCTCTCCGAGCTCCAGGACGTTTCGATCAAGAAATTAACCTCGGTATTCCCGACAAGGAAGCCAGAGCAGCTATTCTGAAAGTGCACACTCAGAATATGAAACTCTCCAAGGACATTGATTTAATAAAGTTAGCTGCGTTGACACCCGGTTACGTTGGTTCAGATCTAGTTGCATTGATCACTCAGGCTACAATGGCTGCCATCAACAGAGCTTTCAAAGTATTAAAACAAAAACCTGCTGAGAGCACAACAGCCAGCGAAAATTTTCTACAAGTTCCTACCGAAAATGTTGAGAAAGACGATAAACCAAATGACAAGCCAATTGATGTTGACATCAGCCAAGATGATGTGGTGATAACTGAACCAGAGGTTGAAATTGAGAAAGAGACGAAAAAAGATAGTGTACAAACCACCGAGTCCGAGAAGCCAAAGGAAGACAAACCAGAGGAGAAAGAAAAAGAGGCGCCAAAAGATGCTGAGAAAGAGACACAGAAAGATACTGAGAAAACTGATAAGCCAGCCGAATCGTCGACGCCAGATGAAAGCAACGACGATGCAGTCATCATTGACGAAGTTACCATCGAGGAAACGACAACTGCTGATCAGAATACCGAAAAGGTGGATATCATTAACAAGGAACCTATCATTGAAGAGCCCGACGACAGTCCTCCCAAAATAGCTAAACCGCCAAAATCTGAAAGTGACGTTGAAATCGAAGAATTGACGGAGATGGTCTCATGGTTGCATGGGGATGTGAAAGTCTCGGACGAACAGCTGCAAAAGTTGTGCATAGAACAGGAAGATTTCGACAGTGCCCTCGAAGTTGTTCAGCCCTCTGCGAAGAGGGAAGGTTTTGCGACTGTTCCTGACGTTACTTGGAACGATGTTGGGTCTCTGCAGAATATCAGGGACGAACTTTATCTGTCTATAATTGTGAGTTGAATCTAATATTAAAGCTTAATCACAAGAACATTATTGATTACAAATTTTTGAATAATAATAATGAAATAATTTAAATAATAATAGCAATCTTTTAATTAAATTTTTACAGGCTCCTGTCAAACATTTTGACCAGTTCAAATCACTTGGTTTAAGTTGTTCAACTGGTGTACTGTTATGCGGTCCGCCCGGTTGTGGCAAAACATTGTTAGCCAAAGCCATTGCTAATGAAGCTGAAATCAATTTCATTTCAGTCAAGGGACCTGAACTTCTCAACATGGTATGTTAACAGACAAGTTCTTGAGCTTGACCCATACATAATTCATCTCTTAGTTTTATTCTATTCAGAAATAATCACTTTATTCACTTCTTTTAGTATGTCGGTGAAAGTGAAAAAGCTGTGAGACAGTGTTTCATGCGCGCACGAAACTCTTCACCTTGTGTTATCTTCTTTGACGAGATAGACGCTTTGTGGTCCAAAACGATCAGATGGAGACGCATCGGCGACTTCGCGCGTCGTCAATCAGATGTTAACAGAAATGGACGGTATCGGCGGTCGACAAGGCGTTTTTCTCATGGCAGCCAGTAATCGACCGGACATAATTGACCCAGCGGTACTTAGACCTGGAAGATTGGATAAAATTTTGTATGTAGGACTACCCAATGCATCGGACAGGAGAGACATTTTGAATGCTCTTACAAAGGTAAACAAATTAAATATAAAAGTAAACAAATTGTGATTCTTTTTATTATTTTAATATTCTATTGGATAAATGTAAATAATGCGATTGGTTTTTTTATAGAATGGTTCAAGGCCCAAATTTTCCGAAGAAGTGAAACTTGGGGAAGTTAGCACAGATGAGAGGTGTGAAGGATTTACAGGAGCAGATTTGGCTGCTTTGGTTAGAGAGGCGGGAGTACAGGCACTCAGGGAATTGATGAACAGTCCCACTAAAGAAGCTGAGATTTGTATGAGGCATATGAATGCGGCCTTGAATAAGATAAAACCTTCAGTTAGAGAAGAAGTGAGTTGATGCCAAAAAATATCTAACGAGATACCATAAAACATAAAGATCCAAAATTTAAACTTTGCAAATATGAAAATAACGTTCGGTTCTATTTGTTGCAGGATATGGAATATTATTTGAAACTGAAGGAAAAGTATTCTGTTGACTGCGTTAGTAACCAAGATGTTCCGATGGACACACCGGATAACACCACTCCTGGTACGCCATGTGAAGCCATGGAGACATAATTTGATAACTTTTGTTTCATTGACTTTCTTGATGTTTTTTTAATGGATATTCTTGTATGAATCATATACTTACACTGTATACCTAAGATTTTTTTAAAGTTACAATTCAATTTGTGCGCACTTTTTCACCTGTGAAAATGTTGAATGAGACAAAATAATGATGTAGCTACAGTTTTTTCCACTTATGATTGACAGAATGAAAGTAAACAGTTTGGGTCTGAAATTGAACAAAATTCGACCGCAACAATTTTGTCAGATATAGATTATTAACAATTTAAGAAATGTTATTCCAACTTTGTTTATGCGAATTTCGATTTTCTTTGCCATTTAACTTGAGTTACTGTATGACTGATTGTGTAAGTTGTAAGTCAACTGACTTAAAAGAAAAAGAGAAAACGCTCACTGACTAAAATATCGTGACCACCATTTACAATAAGTAATCATCTTGAGTATTTCATAATGAACTATAATTTTCGTATATCAATAATGTACAGGATTAAATAAATCTTAATAAAATTCAAAACAATTTTTTATTCCTTAGAGTAGCTAGTTTGTTTGTTTAGTCTCCAGACGTACGTGGTTTTAGTTTTAATTAGAATGGGCACGTCAAGAGTCTCAAGCAATCTCAGTGACGATGTCTAAAATCTCAATTGTCGGCTTAACGAAAAAACATAAAAATGTTTTTGCTAACAAGCGCCTCAAAATGGTCGTAATTTTCGTACTTTTGTTATGCTTATCTAGTTTTTACAATGCGAGTACAAGAAAATTACGTCCATTAACACAATATTTTTTATAATTAAACTCGCATTCTCATTTTTAAATTCTGCTAATAAATTATATTTTCTAATATTATTTTCGTACCACGTATTTATAAAATGCGAATAATTTTTTCTTTAATTACCGTATGTACATTACTTAACCGTCTAATTTTGTAATAGATTTAATTTCAACAGTATCTATTCTGTGCTAATGAAAAATTCAATTCAATTAATTATTTCAACGTAATTATTCAGTTATTCCTCGATTTAATTTTGAAACATTGTTTTCAATATACACTGAAGGAAACACAAACGTATATTTTTACACGAGTTTTAATGGGAAAAATGTACGTTTTTTGTACCCTTCAGTGTATTTACATAGTACAGGTGTGAATTATTAGAACAATTTTATTTTGTACCTTATTTATTCATCACAACGCGTTGTGGAAAATAAAATTTTAAAAATATAATAAAAACATCGTTCGGAACGAGTTTTGTTTATGGCAAACTGTTAAAATGTTATAAACATAATTATCATCATCAAATATTAAAAAAAAAAATTGTTTCATTTTTCAAATTTTGTTATAGTTTGTTTGCACTCCTATAGTCAAGGTCAAATTTGAATTATTTAAATATTTTTTTACAAAAAAAGCTGCTGAAGTCAAAAAAATAAAACAACGCTCGAGTTTTGTTCGAATGGGTTTGCATTTTATTTGAAGGTCAAACATGTTTTGAAACGACAACGTTCGGACTAATAATGACATCATATTAGGAGATAAATCTGCGACGTGGATGGCGCCAAGTGGGTCGTCGGATGAGCAACTGTTGCATCCTTCGGCACACATCGGCAAACTCGTGGGCCGGAAGTCGCGCGGCGTCTCTCGATCCCGAGACACAGCGGGGATTCAGAGCCATCTTTCATCGCGTAGGCGAAGGGGTGCGCGAAAGAACGCCACGCCGTGGCGGATGGTTATCGCGCGCGCGGCGCCCGAGGTGCTTGCGGATATATTAGGGGATGATATGCGCGGGCCGAGCGACGCTCTTCTGACCGAGCGCGAGAAAAGAGGCGAGCGCCCCCTCCCCCGTCGCGCGACGCCTTGCCTCCCGAACGCGCTGCTGCAGTCAGTCTGCGTCCGATGCTTGTCGCGCGCTGCTACTCTTCACTTCCGCTGTAATCGCGTCCCGCCACTTCCGTCCCGCCACTTCCGAGCGGGAACTCTGTGTTCTTTTTCGTCGCGATCACCTCGTCGGTTTCAATCAAAGTTGGTACCGCGTCGGCTTTTTGCGTCGTCTTGATTCGATCGGCGTTTTCTCGTTCGCCAAAGTTTGTGACTTGTGACTGGACCCCTGCAGGAGTTTGCAACTGGTTTCGGTGAGTGCTCTTTTTTAACAAACTTATGCTTTCACCATCACATTACAAAATCGACATTTTTAATTCGGTTCAAAATGAAAAGTTAACGCTTATTTGCAACTAACAATAATGGCGGTGTCAACTTTCACTGGAAGGTCCCTCAACCTTTGGGGTTGTTGTTTGGACAAAGGCCGTTTTGTAAAAGGTCATTGTTCAAGCGTTCTCGGAAATTTTCAATCTTCAAAAGTTGAGTTTATATTTTAATTGTTGCATCATTTGAAGTTAATTTTGGGTGGTTATGAAAAATAGCATTCTTGTTGATTCTTGGCTTGACGCTTCGAGCAATTTTTGGCGGGCAAAATATATTTGACATTTCTATTTTCTTTCATTCATTTTTGCGAAAATATATATCTGAGGGGTTTCAGTAAGATATTTAAGGGTGTTTATAATTTTGCCAATTCTATGAATTTAATAAACAGAATATAGAAATTTCACACAAAATTTCGTGAATTCTAAAAAATAAAAATAATAATAAAAAAATAAAATACGAAAAATAATTTTTATTTTTTATTTTTTATTTTCAAGCATTCAACCATTACAATTTTACCAATTCTGAAAATTTAATAATGATAATTTTGCCAATTTCAATAATTTTAGCGTAATAACGATTTTGTCAATTTCAAAAATCTAAATATAACTATTTTGTCAATTCTAAAAATTCAGAAATGAGAAGACACTAGCAGATTTGAATGTTTGTTTAAAATGTTTTTTCCCAATTTAAAAAATTAAAAGACACATATTTTACATTGAATTTTACTTTATTTTCTATGTTATATGAAAAATAAAACTCGTACATTTTTTTGTTAAAAATATTTTTCTATGAAATCGCTTAGAAAAAAGTTGAAAAAAAAGGTGATTGAAAATATTTTGACAAAAATGTGATTCTTATCATAGATCCATGAAATTTTCATAGTACCCAATTTGTCGAATGTTTTCATTCGCGAGAGACAAACGCCAATCCGTTTCGCTAAGAATTTTTCAGTAAAATCAGATTCGCACTTTAACAATTAATTTGTTAAAGTGCGAATAAATTCCATCACTGTACACTTATTGATTGAAACGAACACGCTGGCTAATAAAATTACATAAAGAGCCACCCTCGAACGTACCAATTTTTTTTTTTATATAACTACATTTTTTAATTAAATTATATGGCCGAAGGCTTTTCTCCAGCATTGCATTTCAGTTTCATTTGTTTAATGAAGTAAAATTTTCAAATAATAAGACTGTTATTAATTAATTTCCATTTTTTCACCCGCATAATTTTGTATGGTGATTTGTTTGTTTTTTTCTGTGCAAAATTTTGTTTCTCTCTCTTTCTCTCTTTTCATTACAGTTGTCGAGCGTGGATTTTGGTTGAAATTGATTTGCCGGACAAATGCAATTAAAAATGTGTTATAAAACTTTCGAATGCATAGAATGGTATTCAATTACCACAACAACAGGATTATAAACTAACTAAACAAATTGAAAACAAAAGGAAAAAAAAAGACACACGCGGATGAAAAAACTGAAACGTTAATTAAAAAGGCAACAAATTGAATTCCCACGGACTATTATTTGGCCGGCATTTATGTGCCGAGAATAATCGTTTAATGCGCGTTTAATAAACAGAGAGTCCGTTTGATTTAAAATCTGTCATAATCAATTTGGATAAATCACGATGGACGAGAGTGAAGCTTTGGAAATAAGTTCGTTCCTTTTTCCTTGAAAACAGGATGTTGTGTTGCATTTGCGTCAAGGAAAATGTTATTTCTGTGTTGGGGCGTATATTTCATCAATTGAGCGGGCAATGCTAATTAATGATCCAGTTTTCAAAATAAAATGAAAAGTCTCTGTTTCTTTCAAACTCAAGTGGAGGAGAGGAACAGAATTTGCTCGCTCGACTGAATGGGAATAAAATTGGCCGGATTCATTGGGCGAATGAAAATTGATACCGAAAATTCGATCTCAGTGAAACGTAACAACAAAAATGACTCGAAAAGGAAGACCCGAAAAATTTCAATTCAATTGGTCCGTGGCGCGCTTGAATTTGTATGATGCGAGAAGTGCAAATGGCTTGGTAATATAAATTTTTATTTTAATTGGCGCATCAAGTACTCCCGCGCGCGGGGCCTCTGCATCCTCAACTTTAAATTACACTTGGAAAGTTTTTGTTAAGCGAACAAATTAGTTTAGTTGCTTCGACAAAAACTTTTCACCGATGGGGCAAGAAAAAAAAAAACTTGCACTTTTAAATTGTGTATTTTGTATATATGCAAATTCCCCCCTGGTGAAATTTTAGTAACTTTTAGAATACTCTTCAGCAGGGTTTTTAAATGTATAGTTTCTTCAATCGGATCGTCCATTAGAACAAAAAATGTAACTACCTAAAGAAACAGCAGAACAAGAAATTTAGTTTCAAATGTAATTTTGGCTTTTAACATTTTCAATTCAAATTCACAGTTTTTTAAAAAAACCCATTATTGTTCCAAATTGCATCGATGTAGTTGAAATGAAAACAAAAAACAAAACAAAGGCAAAAAAAAAAAAGAAAAAAAAAATCAAAATGAAATGAAGACAAGCTAATTTGCGTGTTTGCACACATACACACAAACACACATTGGAGGGTATCACGATTTTTGATTCAGCTGCGTGATGCATCGTTAACGGACGTGATGGGAGGGACGCGTCTTCGATCGGATAATTGGAAATAGCAGAGCGTGTGCAGTCGAAACAACGTTTCGCGTTGCGCGTAATGTTCTGTGTAATCCTCATCGCGCATGAGGGAGTTTACTCTGGGCCATTGCGACGAAGATAAAGGCACTTAAAGACTTTCAATTTGAACGCGCGAATCGTAAACGACACGATTCACAGAACAACCAAGAGCTGTAACGATAAACGTGCGAATATAAAATTATTCTCGCGGCTTCGTAATTATAGACTGTTGGGGGAGAAAAAAAAGAACCTTAACTGTCGTCGGTAGAACCCTAATAACGCAATCATCGAATTAGAACTACCGCCCTCGCTGGCTGAACTGTCAATGTCATTATTTGAGTTATAACGTTACGAGCAAAGTTTCGTCTGTAATTTAGTTTACATACGAGAGGCAAGACTATGATTTTGGAGTTTCCGAATATACACTTGAGAGGTATACCCCATATAAACGGAAACATTCCAGAGGTTTCATCTGAAATTTCGAATGAAAAACGCAAAATAAATGAAAATAGGACAAAAAAATCAATTGCCTGTACTAGGACTGCTAAATTGAAGGCTTTTCATTTTCAATTGTTCGCCAATTTTGTGCGAAAAAATTTTTTTCAGCGGATAAAATTTTATTCTGACTTTCTGTCAATTCAACGGAATTGTTGCTTGATAATTTTTTCTATTCAACCAATTACTCGTTGATTAACTTTTTTTTGTAAATTGTTTCCAGAAGTCTGGAACGATTTTAATCGTCAAATTGTTTTTTTAATCAATGATTGGATTTGCAATGAATACTCAAAATCAATAGTTGTTTATTAATCAAGTATTCAAATAATTAACTTTTGTTCGACTAGTAAAGATTATTTTGAATACACACATTGATGAAACACGAACAATGAAAAAAAAATTGTATTTCCTGATCTATTAACAATTTCATAATGATTATCGATAATCAAGCATTGAAAGAAAATGTCGATCGCAATATCAACCGAACAGTTTATGATACAAGAGAAATGTATTACCTGATCAATGATTAATAAAATTATTCCAATTGCGAATTAATAATTAACGAATAATCAACTCTTGAAATTCATGATTATTTAACAATTAGTTTATAGTAGAAATGATTAATGGAATATCATTACTGTAATAATGATTCTTTGCAATAATGAATAACAACTAATGAATAATGTTGATTACAAATTCGTTTAATCTTCGTTTTTAATGTTTTTCATTGTAAATGCAAAGTTTCACTCGTCGACTTTGGTTTTTGTCGTTTAAAATGAATTGCATAATCATAATTAATAGTTCCAACATAAATAGAATAACAATTCATACATCGTTATCGTTGAATAAAAACAATTTCTATTCAGGTTTGGATATTGCGAATAACTAGCTCATAGTTATCCATAGTTATAGTCCATTTTTTATTATTATACCTTTGCTAATAAAATTTAATTAACAATTCGTTTGCCAATCGAACTACTAAACTTGTTTTAAACATAGATATTTCAACAAATTAATTCCCAAATGATAATCCTATTTTTACGAAATGGCAGAGACGTCGCATTAAAATTGTTTTACAAATTTTATTTGTTACTGTTGTATATTATCAAATAAAAGAATTTTTCATCCACCGAGGTTTACTTTATTTTAAATTAAATTCATTCAATTTAATTTATTCGATGGAAGGAAACTTGTTTATTTTTATAAAACAGCATCGACCTCGGGTATTTCACAAGAATTAACGCTTTTTGTTTAACGCTGGCAATTCCTTTGAGTTTTTAGAATCAAAATTGTTCAAAGTTAACTGATGGTTAAACTCGATTATGGCCGGGAGCTATATTATTCACCCTAGGATGGGGATGGGATTTATACATAATGTGTGAATTTGTATAGCGAGGCAAGTGAAAACGGTCACGAGTAGAAATGTGTACAATACTGTCCGACAGCGGCGACTTATCCAGCGCACCCTGCACAATTAAAGTCCGCAGACGTGGAGTATTTTCTATTAACATTCTTGGTTAACCTAGCGAGCGCAAAATGACCATAGCAATTGCGGCGTGTTTGGCGCACAGAGAGCGCGGGTGTCACTGTGCATGAAATGTGGAATATTTCTTCTGCATCATGTGGATTTTGAATTATGAATTCTTCCTTTTTTTCTCTCTCTCTTTCTTTTCGTCACGTGAATCTTGCATACGTGACATACCGATCTGGCAGTTCTTTGCTCGCAGCAGATTTCAAATGAAATTCTGTTTGGTTTCAAGTCATGTCGACGGGCGAAAATGTGCGGCGGATATTTTTTTGTCTCTCCAACCGAAAGAAGGATTTCCCTCTCGCGAGAATTCAAGTACATTTATTCAAACACAGTTAACTCGTACGCCAGTCGCAAGGCCATATTTATTCATTGGGTCATTATATTTTATAGCTTCATTGTTTTTTGTAATTTTAACACCGAATTGAGTTTTCGAATAAGAAACGCGTGGAGGCCACCCCCTCCATTTTCATGTGCCATCCGTTCCTGTCGTTCATTAATGTTTCTCTGCACCTGGATATGGAAACTGACGGTGAACAAACAAAGACGTGTTAACAGGCGTGAAAAATTATCAGAATGAAAAAAATTAAAGTTGGTACCTGTTGATCGTCGGTTTGTGGATAAGTACTTTAGAGTTTTGACAACATTTCTGACGTCATTTTGTCTTTTCAAAAGATTCATTCTGACACACATTTTTATTGCCAAGTAAAACACAAAATTATATCTGTGACACAAAGGAAAAAGGAGTTGAGTGGATAAGATTTATATAGGTCATAAAAGTCAGCACCCCCACCTCTCCAAAATGAATTAAAAATTGCACTACAATTTTAGTCTAATTAAGGTCCATCAAAGCCCACAAAAACCAAATTTTAGTCCAATTTTGGAAACCGGCAAATTCACAATTTTGTTTTTGGGCTATTCAACTCAGCACCCCCACCTATTAATTATATACGTAAAAAATAACAAAATAATTAGAAATTAATTTTGGACTATTTTAGTCTATCAAAATGCTTCACATTACACTCGTTAAACTCCCCTTAAGGGTTATAACCTTCAAGAGTGCAAGGGTTATTGTAATGACGCATGAAATACTTTCTCAGACAGTTAGATTATCTGAGGCACATTGAAAATTCGTACACACAATTGAGTGGATTTCGCAGCCTTGCCAATTTTTCTAAGAGCAGATCTGATCATGAACTACAAGTGTACAAAATTTCAAGTCGATTCAACTCTCGGAACATTACCAGAAAACAAAGTGATTTAAAAATCACTTGATTAGAGATTAAAATTTTGGTATCTTATTTGTCAAAATCTGCTGTAAATTTCAATAATTTTTTACGGATTTTAGATTTGTCCCCTATATATCGTTTCCATGAATCGCAAAAAAATTTTTTGTTCGAATTGTATCTTAGATTTACAGGCTTATTTTTGGAATCTTTGTTTTCATCGAAAATACTCATAAAGGAATCACTTTGGTTAATTGAAATGTTAAGCGGGGGTAAAGAACTTAGTTGATCCGACGGCGCTTGCCAAACATAAACACAAAATATAAACATAAACTATAAACGCAGATCTAATAACGTGAATAATTGTTCGATTAATTGCGAGTGTTGTGAAATTTCGCATAACATAATTTTCACTGCAAAACCTCGTACAAAATTTGCAAATATTTTTCCGGAAAAAAAATTCCACTAGGATATCAGAAAAAGATGAGCAAAGATGATTACAATTCATGGAAAAAAAGGTGAAACAAATTCTGGAAATTGCATTGTTCATTTTATAGAACTCGCTTGGGTCTTGAAGTCTTGGAAAAAAAATGGATGCAAATATTTTTTCTTGAAAACAAATTTCAGCGAATCATTACAACATATGATAAAAAAGGATAATTCAAATTCATTCAGTAACTTGAATTTTGAACGATTTTTTGCAGTCTTTTGGCAGTTGATCGTTTATTGCTAAAAATGAGCAACGCGGATGGTTTTTAAAAGTTACTTTCTGGTTCGCGGGAATATTATTCGGCGCTGACAATTTTTTTCCAACTTTCACAGATGATTTCAAT